>JABUIW010000062.1:735742-758499 GCA_013363375.1 Menidia beryllina
CACACACACACACACACACACACACACACACACACACACACACAGGCCCTCACACTTTACCCCGCTCATTCAACACTTACGTTTCTCTCACACGCTGAAAAAAAAAGTGAAATATTTAGCACGCTGCAGCACCTGGGGACAGAGGCACACATCGGCGTTTGTGTTTATCTAATGCTCACCACCCTCACCCTTGCACCCAGCATCGATTGCTGTCTTGAGCAGCAATCGATTGAGGTCCCAAAACATGTATTTTACAAGGGGGTGTATTCTAGAAGCAGGAATAGCAGCACAGAGCGGAGCACGACCAGGTCCAGCTCTAATTAAAAAGGACTAATTAAAAAGACGGCAAAAATCTTTATGAACATGAAAAAAAGGGAAAACACAGTTTTTAATCGCAACAGAGAGGCTTAACGTTTGCTTTCATGAATGGGGACTTACTGTTACTTTTCAGAGTGTGCCTCTCAAGAGGTGGTGCAGGAAGTATGATATGCAAAAAATAGAAAGGAAACTTCACAGTTTCAACATCTCTGCTTCACTTTTTCTGTCTTGTTTTGCATGTTTACCCATTTGTGATGATTTTTCCCCCTTGGGTTTGATGAATAAATGTTTGTGGTAATGCTGCTCTTTCCTCCAACGAGCCCCTTGTTCAGCACTTCAGGTCTAAAGAATCAGGAGATGCCCGGCTGTTTAAGATGACATCAAAGCTGTGCACAAGGACAAAAACATAACCCAAACATTACTGCAGCTTTTCAGGATGATTTCAGGGCAGTTTCACAATGTGACTGCAGAAACACGGTCTTCTTTGATGTACAGCGCCTCCCTCAGAGAGTCAAACACCCCCCCTCTGTAAATTCTAATTATTATCACTTATTTCATATATACATATATATAAATATAGCTACTTATGTATATATTTATTTACATTCTGTGTGAAGTTTGTATATATGTACATGTACATACTGTTGTTTTATTTCTGGAGTTTGTAACAAAAATCATTTCCCTCTGGGATTATTAAAGTATATCCGATTCTGATTCTGATTCTGATATAAAGCTTAAATGAAAACAATGTCGTGTAACTTTCTTTTGGGGTTGACTGGCACTGATTGTTTCAACACTGGTTGCTCCCGTTTGCTGCTCAGGCAGGGACGTCCATGGGCGATCAAAGGGTGGACGAGTGTTCCTGGAGGTCCCAGAGCTGGTTTTTAACCTTAAACTTAAGTCATGATATTATGAACATGTCAATAGTTCATACTTTTAATATCTGTTACGCTGAGCACTGATGTATTGTGACAACTCAAATTGCACGTGGGTAGAAACCAGCTGAGGGGCTTTAAGCCCCTGATAAGGCTGCATCCCGAGTGCCTCCCTTCAGAGATTTACGGAGCACAGCTGGGCAGCCTGAGGCTTCAGGGCCGACCTGGGAATACGCCATCTGAGGATGAAGAGGTGTGGGCATCTCTGCTCCACCTGTTTCCTCCACAACAATTGACTACAAGTGGTTTACAAATTAGTCAAACCTTTCGTATTTAAAAAAGAAAACTAGACCCCAAATCTGAACGAAAGACTATCGTCTTTGGTAAAAGTTTGCACCTGTTTTCGGAGTCAAGCTTGTAACTTGATTTACTTTAGGCATCTGCTTGTAGGAGTTTTTCTGTTCCACCCTGAGCAAGGCAACAGTCTGTGAGATGAAAAACAAGCGCTGCCGAAAGGTTATCGGCTTATCTGCGCATATGTAGGTACACGCATCCCGTCCTGACTCACTCCATAAATACACAAAAACTACAAACGTCGAGTTGAGAAAAGGCTAAATCAATTTGAAATTGATGGCGGTGAGCAGTCAGAGAGCGTGGTGTCCCAGAACTCGATGGAGGGATCATATATCTTCTCTGGCCTGGAAACGCCTGGTGATCTATCAAAGAGGAGGTTGAGATTGTTGTTGTGGTGAGGGACGTCTGGGTTCTCCTCCTGGACCTCTGGACGGGGATGGAGGACGAGGATGGATGGACATTTGGAAATGGTGTGGCTGTATTCCAGAAAGGCACAAAGAAAACCCCCATCAGCCACCAACCGTTGGTTTTTACGTCTCAGTCAGTGGAAGGGCAGCTGTCAGACGACGCTCTGCTGGTGAAATCAGGAGATTAACAGAGTGGAGCAACAGTGCTGAGTCAGCACATTTGAGTCCTTTTTTGGTCTTTAACTCATTACGATTCTGGTTTTGCTAGACTTGGGCTTTTTTCCATTTACAAGTTTTCTTGTGAGTTTTGTGCTTTTGCGGTTCATAGATTGTTTTGTACTTTTTTGTTTCTTTCAGTTTTTTCTTCGTTGGTCGTTCTTTGTTTTCTTTTCCTACCTGTGTTATTATCCTGCTATCACCTACCCATCATCCTCTTCAGTATTGAGGTTCCGTGTTTCTTTTTGTTATTTTTGTCAGACCGTTGCTGTTGTCAGAATCATTTCTTCAATGGTTTTTGCTGCCTGTAGTTCTTGTTTTGCTTGCCGTTTTAAGTCATTTAGTCACCGTAAGAAAACATGTTTTTCCAAGGACAACACCATCTGCCAACAAATAGATTTGAGTTTGGCTTCTGATCATTTTCTCCCCTTTTAGATTCAACAACAGAATTTCAAATTCTTACTTTTTCAAAGACTTCATAATCACCACACTCTATCATGTCTGAAATGGATCTTTTCCCAGCAGAGCGCTCTCCTCTCAGGCTGCAGGTTGGCTTGTGGTTCTTAAAATTTCTTAAAGTAGAATGTGAAGCAGAGCCTTTAGTTGTCAGGCCCCTCTCTGAGGAACCAGCTGGAAGCTTGGGTTCAGAAATCAGACACCCTCTCTCTCTTTTTAACCGTTTTCAGTTTTATTTCTATTTTTGTGTTACACAAAACTATCCACATCATGTTTTTTGGTCATTAGAAAACACTTTATTTGACTTTCATCAGCACACACGTTCGGAGGAAATTTTCCAAGCCAGTTAGAGTTCACGCTGTCTTGTGTTTGTGTCACTTTCATCAGTAGGAGGAGAGAGGAAGCACCGCGTGTGCAGCCTCTGTGATTTACATTTGCGCGTGGTGAGAGAGTATATGAGGCTGCACGCAGGACTCCTTTAGAGAGTGGTGCTCTGCTGCAGGGATGCCAACAATACGAATGATAAGATGTCTCATTCCTGAGTTTTTCACAGCACGGGCTGAGCACTGAGGAGCTGGTCGGCCACAACCCCGGTTTGGTGCCGATTACGCACAGGCGCGCAGGCACCTCCGCGCGCCCGGAGGAGCAGCGGCCACCATGGAAGCCCCCTGCAACGCCACCGGCCGCAACTTCTCCGAGCCCCCCAGTTTTTACCGGCACCTGGAGGACGGCGTCACGGCGGTGGTGGAGAACACCAGCAGGAAGAGCAACGACACCGACCCGTTCGGACGGAACGAGGAGGTGGCCAAGATCGAGATCACCGTCCTGAGCCTCGCCTTCCTGGCCGCGGTGGTGGGGAACCTCAGCGTGCTCCTGGCCATGTCCAGAACCCGGCGGAAACTGTCGCGCATGCACCTGTTCATGAAGCACCTGAGCCTGGCCGACCTGGTGGTGGCCTTCTTCCAGGTGCTGCCGCAGCTCTGCTGGGAGATCACCTTCCGCTTCTACGGCCCGGACTTTCTGTGCCGCATCGTCAAGCACCTGCAGGTGCTGGGCATGTTCGCCTCCGCCTACATGATGGTGATGATGACCGTGGACCGCTACATCGCCATCTGCCACCCGCTGCAGACCCTCCAGCAGCCCACGCAGCGCGCGTACATGATGATCGGCTCCAGCTGGGCGTGCAGCCTGGTGCTCAGCACCCCGCAGTACTTCATCTTCTCCCTGAGCGAGGTGCGCCCCGGGTCCGACGTCTACGACTGCTGGGGGCATTTCGTGGAGCCGTGGGGGCTGCGCGCCTACATCACCTGGATCACGGCCGGGATCTTCCTCGTGCCCGTGGTCGTGCTCGTGTTCTGCTACGGGTTCATCAGCCGGACTATCTGGAAGAACCTCAAGTACAAGACTCGGAAGAAGAGGGCGGACGCGGTGGCAGAGGCCACCAAGAACGGGATCCTGGGCAGGAGCTCGGTCAGCAGCGTCAGCTCCATCTCGCGCGCCAAATTACGCACGGTCAAGATGACTTTCGTGATCGTGGTGGCGTACGTGGTGTGCTGGGCACCGTTCTTCACCGTGCAGATGTGGTCCGTGTGGGATGAGACGTTCTCCTGGGATGGTGAGTCGCACGCTCTGCCCTGATCCCCTTTTCTGTTTTCATTAAAGTCCTCTTAAAGAGGTCAGGTTCCGATGGCTGTTTGGCCCCTTAAATCCACCAGTTTTAGGGCACAATCTCTTCTCACGCTCTGCGTTTGTCTTTACGCCACTGCGCACCAGGGGAGATTCTTGGAAATGGTAACACAAAAGTCCATTTAAATAAAACACACAAAACAAGATTAAACCGTCCCTTTTTTCATGTCAATCACGTTTTGTTTGTGTAATCTATTTTTGTTTTGTACTGAAACTTGTATTGAAATTTGAATGGATAAGTTAATAATGATTATAACGATCCTGGTAAGATGGATGGAAAATGGAAAAACTAATGTACTGATAATGTTCTTCGTTTGTTTGTTTGTTTCTGCATCAGACCAAACCACTTAGGATTTTTTTTCATTTCTTCAGATCAATAACCTGACAATATAGTAAAATATTTAAATTCTGCCATCATTTTAAATGTACATTGTTTAATCCATCCCATAAAAAGATCGTTTAAGAGTTCAATGCAATGCACTCTTTACACTACGTGGCATTGACGATCAATTCCTTTGATTACAGAAGAGAGGAGACTCACGGTGCTTACACTCTAGATGGTTCTCCCTCTGCCAACAAAAACAGCTGTAGCAAAAGCTAGAATATTCTTTAAAAAAAAGGATCAATTCGATCCATGAAAACATCTTTGTAAATTGGTCTAATTTTGTTCTAAACACTCATTTGAGTTTACACTCAAATTAAAGTTATCATTAGGGTATTGGTTAGAAATAAACATACAATACATATCCTTTACAGTTAACCTAAGATTGATCTCTGCAGGAAGTTTTGGAGGTAGTTGCTACATCACCACTGTTATACTCTCACAGCAGCCATTTTGACATGGATGATGTTATATAATGTTATATGAGACCATTTCACTTTTCAAGGAAAAGGCATCTCTAGACAGATTTACATTGACTGTGCTCGGAGGCTGTGCCAAATTGATGGTGTATGTCAAAAAGCCAACTTTTGACTAAAAGGTTTCTGTGAGGAAAAAGAAAAAAATGTTTCAATAACTTCTTTACTTAACCAGAAGTCCCATTTACTCGCCTTTAGGTGCTAAGAATGAAAGGGGAAAATGGCTTGCTCAAGGCTAGGTTTAGGAATTACACAGACAGGCTAAGAAATGAGAAAAAACATGGTAAAGTGTAAAAAAAAAAGTCTATTATTGAGTGCATCCCTATGATGCATGAACCCTAGATTAAACACTATAATACTAAATATTCAATGTTGCTTTTGGGCAATTTTTTACTCTTTATTTTCACATATTCTTTGCTTTGTGGGCAAACAAAGCAGCACTTTCTTTAGTGTGAGTGAACTTTTGCTCAGATAAATCAGTTGCTTTGTTTTAGCTACCAGCAGTTGATATTACAGCTTTGCTACGACCAAAAACGGGGATTTGATGCTACTTCCTGAAAAGCTTATAAGAGATTTCTGATGGCAGCTGAATTAACCATCTAGTGAGCTGCAATTAGTTAAACAAGCTGGACCAAATAGTGTTTAAGACAAAATCCTTACAGGGGAAATTAAAGCCAAACAAATGAGAATCCAAAGTGCACCCAAACCTTAACCTCTGGAAATTGGTTAAGTACTGTCCAATTAACAGCTGTATTAAGTTAAATAGCTTTACTGCACATTTGGAATGGACTAGAAATAGAAAATAGAAAAAAAATACTATAGCACAAATATCAAAACTGATTTTTATTGATGAAAACATGTCCCAGTTACCTGGGACTAAGTTCACCAGGTTTAGTCTCCTGGTCAGTTCAACATGTAGCCCTACAAGCATACCTCTACTCAACCATGCAAATCTAAGACCCCCCAGGAGTTTGGCAGAAGGTTTCACTTCTTTGGCTCCCCCTATAGCTGTGGGAAGTAATGCCACAAAAATCCCAAATCATGTGACCAACGCGCATGTTCAGCCTTCCTCATAAACTGTTGTCACATCCAAGAAGAAAACAAATTTGTTATCCAAAGATGATGAATAATGGAAATAAATCATAGTCCTGAAAAGCTTTGCATGCTTGAAACCAAAGTCATTAGTCACTTATTTCGCATTGTTTTGGTTGGATTCATAATTTCTGATGCATTTACTTGTCTGATAAATAGAACTGAAAAACAAGAATCAAGAATCAAACATGTCACATTCAGAATGCCTCAAATGACAACATTTGGGCATGATGAGTCATGAGCGGAAAGCCATAATGAAATCCTTCATGTGAGCCAGAAGCTCAGTAAACCAGGCCGAGCAGATTTAACCGACTTGGAGGCAGCGAGTCTTGCCTTCCCTGTCACCCTGCTGACTTCATGGGTCTCAGATTGAGGAAGATATCTTAGAAAATCTTGGTTATGATCGCCTCTGCAGACCTGCTTTACCACAGGTTCAACCATGCAAAAGAGTTGGGGTTTCAGGGGTTAGAGCCTTCCACTGGGCAAGTAGCCAGTCCATCCCCGGGCCACGAAGAGATGAACGACCACAGACACTCACATTCCCTCCAAGGACAATTTAGAACCTCCACTCAGCTTAACATGCATGTTTGTTTTTTGGTTTCTTGTTTTTTTTATGCAAGACGAAGCCAGAGTACATAGAAAGAACCCACATGTACAAAAAATTGCTAACCTTTTCTTAGATAGAGCAGTCTTCAAGAAGCAAGTATCCACAGTTTAACTTCCCGATATCAAAGCCGGTTGTGGAAATTCAATAAGATGTAAAAGCGAAAAGTGAGGCTTTTATGTGCGATCATCTTTTTGTTTGACTTCTGGTTTTAGGGTGAGAGAGTTCCAAGTAAAACATTGGTTTCTTGTGTTGTCTGGTCTTGTGTTATATGCAAAGTTGTACACAGGAAGTTGTATTTTATAATGTAGTGCTTGGAAAAACAGATATCTTGTAAAGCATCTAAAATGGGTTGATATTCAGACTGAACTGGTTATTTAAATAGAATAACATGCTATCTGTGAGGTGAAAAAGGATATTTCCGGACTTAAAGAAGGTCATTCTTTCTGACCCGCTGTAATATTTAATCATTCAGCAAGTCAGGACCAAACTTCTCCCATCTCAATGACATCTGGCAAACTTTTTTAACTCGAGCTTTCCAACTAAACAGAACTGGACTGCAGTGTCACCTCATCCCCATCAGCTCAGCCTTCTCCTGAACTGGTTGAGTTAATGCACTTAATGTTTAGGATGATACAGTGATCCTGGGTTAAAATCCTTTTTTTATCTGATTTACTTTTGCTGAATGGGATTGCAGAGCACAATTTGTTGTGATCCAATGCCTCCTCTACCAAGATTCTTCAATATAGAAGTGTAAAAAGTACAATAAATCCTGATTCCAGTTGTGATGAGGCTCTCGCTGGCTGGGATTGGACATTCATCGGGTATGTCAGTGGCCCCCTCGTTAAAGAGTAAACACTTCGGACTGGTCAACATTTCGGAGCATGCCTCACAAATCTGTCTTCCTGTTCCCCTGCAGACTCAGAAAACACCATTGTTACGCTCTCCGCTCTGCTGGCCAGCCTCAACAGCTGCTGCAACCCCTGGATTTACATGATTTTCAGCGGCAACCTGCTGTCGGACTTCGTGGCCAGCCTGCCATGCTGCCGCCGGCTGAGGGGGAGGTTCCACCCGCAGGACTCGGACAGCAGCATCCGCCGGACCACGCTGCTTTCCCGCCTGCAGGGGCCGCGGCTCTCAGAGCCCTTCAGGGACCACAACCTGACCATTAAAAACTGCCCACAGGGCCCCTCCTGACCACCAGAAGCTGGCGGCTTCTAGATTCCTGTTGTCAAATCCTAAATGGGAAAGTTGTTCCCGTGGCTGGTAAAGAGTTTTGATCACTTCTCAGCGTGCCGAGTTGCAGATTTAGGTGGTCAGCCAAACATTTTCCCTTTGCTTGATTGTCATTTCAAACACCCTTAGTTATAACTTAACTTCTCTTTCATTTCCTTTATCATCTTTTGTCATCAGTTCTAACAGACAAGAGGAAAAAGTGTCAATTCTTGGGATTATTTTCAGAATATATAGGCATCACCAGACGTTTCTCTCTTGAACAAATGTTACTGAATCAGTTTTTTAGGTCATGTGACACGAGGGGATAATTTAGTTGTCGTTTGGAATTACTAACTAAAGTAACACTCGATGAAGGTCACTGACTACATGGATCTGGGGAGTAACAATTCTTCTGATGACTCAAACTGGACCATCCTGTGTCCACAAAAGTGAGTTAAGACTCGGGACAAACTTGAGCAGGAACTTGCTTCTTTTCTCTGATCTTGAAATATTGGTTCTACTGTTTAGATATCAAGAAGAATGTTTGTTTTTTGGGCATATTTAGGGACGATATGTTTAAATGTGATTAATTAAACAGCAGGAAAAAACAGCTTCCGGCAGATGTTGAAATTCCAGTTTTACTCACTCAAACTTTTAGTAGAGTGGATATCTTATGTTTCCTTTATCTGTAAATGACATGATTATCCAGACATGGAGACAGAAACAGCCCCACGGAAAGTTCCACGAAGCATCAGTGAGCATTCAAGGAGGATCGGAAGCCCAAAATGTGGTTTTGTGGTGAATTTTTGACACATCAAGAAAATAACTTTAAAAAATATTCTCTTTTTCCTGTCGAAAAATGTTTGCTAGAGGAGTAAAAAAAAAAACATCATGGTATCTGTTAATAAGCGCCATTCTAAAGGTACTTCAGTCACTGTTGTTTGTTTACCAAAAATATCTAAAATGATGAAAACTTTGCTAAGTGTAGGTATTTAAAGTAAATTTTATTAATGCTAATCAGCATTAATTTAGTTGGAGTACAGTATTATTGTAAATGTCATTGATGATTTTGATGTCTGAATCTGTAAATATTTTCCTACAATTATTCTGAATTATAAATATTATTCATTGTTAACAACAATGTGTTATTTCAATGTTTAATATGAGTAAATGTGTAAATACACGTCTCCTGGAGTAGTACTTTTACTTTACGTGTCTGATTGTACAGTTGTGTACTCCTTTTTTGGGTCCAGTGATGGGAAAAACCCCAATGTGCTGCTGGTGGACGTTATTTGTATCAGTTTGTTGTACTCTGTCAGATGTGAGGTCTAATATGTGTTGCACTATCGTAAAGAAAGAAAAGTTCTTCCTTGTAATCTCACAATTTCTTCTCTATAATTAAAGCAACTGAAACATAGTGACCAGGCTGACCAACTGGAGCTGTTGCAGTCTTTGTTGGTGTGGCATGTAGAAATGGAGATTTTTACATAACCCAAGCTTTAGCATCAGCTGATATTCACATGCATAGCTTAAATGCACCATATCCAATTTCTTTCGGCCTCCTGTTAGACAGCATAGATTAGGTTTGAGTGGATCTTTGGCCATTTTTGTTTATTCAATGTGCTCTTTAGGGTACAATTTAAGTTTGAGCAAATCAAAGCAATCTTTATTCTAAAATCAGTCGTAAAAATAGTAAAATAGTGAAGTTAGTGCACAGTTTCCTTGGATGAATGCATCAAAGTGAGAAGTAGAGAGTGCTACAGTATTAGCTGACCTAATGACATAGTAAACCATCAGGCTGTGTTTGCACAGCCATTAAGAAAAACTTAACTTTAGATTCATTTAAAGAATTGCATGTTTAATTCAAATCTATTTAGACATGTTTTGTTTTAATGGCCACATTAAAACAATGTGTCAGGACAATATAAGCAAGCAAATGTCATGTGAGGACTACAGCTTTTTTAAGGAGCAGGAAATTGGCAAGAGAATATGCCAGAAAGTTCCAGAAAGTTCACCAGGAAAATGAAACATTTCTGTTGCCCGTAGCAACTGAATAGGACAGAGTTTACATACAGAGGTGAAGAAGGGTTTGGAAATGTTGGTAGTGTGGAAAAAGCAAGACACCAAACTAAACTCTGAGGAATTTAATTTAACCATAATTGTTTCTTATTTCATTGCTGGAAATTTGTTCCCCATCAAACAAAATGTTCTTCATTGAAAACAGTGTCTGTACTGTAATACTTTTCTTGACTAAATAAAAGATCCTCTGTAAATGATTTTCGCTATAGAAAAAATGTTGTGACTTCTATGACAACCATTTGAACCATTCACATCATGTAATAGCTTCTTCAAACATCTTTTTGAACAAATTCATTCACTGATGCTGCTCAAGGACTTCTCTGAAATTCCATGAAAATCAAAATGAAAACAATTGCAAATGATTTTTTTAAACCGACAGTGACATTGAAAAAAAGAAAAGGGACTTTTATAAAAGAAAAAAACAGGCGAGCTATGCTGTCATTAAAAATGTAATTTTGTGAATTTTGACCCTTGACTTGGGCCTTCAAATTATCTCACAAAAAATGATGATGAGGGGAGCAACAGTTTTCACTCTGAGCTAACTCCATCAGTTTGAAAACACCTCAAATTTTGAAGCACAGCACCTTTAATTAAACCCTCCAGCTCTAAATTTTAAAACCTGGTCACGTGTAGTTCGGATGGAAAAACGACACGAGAATATGGAGATTGTGTTCGCTCGCCTCGACGGGAGATCCGGGCTGATGTGAAAAAGCTGCCGGGACGCAGACATGCAAAAAAACGCTTGTGTTTATGCACTGCTAACACTATAATCTAATCCAGAGACCCCCCGACAGCCCCAAACAGGAACCAGCTCCCAGGGTGAGGCATTCCAGAGGTCCCCAAAAGAAACTCCATCAAAATGTGCACAAAAAAGTCCCATCATGCACTTCTCTTTTGCTTTTAATATTCATGGTGTGTTGTGTTGATTGATAAACTCTCCCTATGATCCCTTTAAGTATGTCCAAACATTTTCCAACCCAAACAACATGACATAGGCTGCTTCCATCCTAGGATATGTTCCTGTTTTCACCGACTATTTGGTTAGCTTTCACAAAGCGCTTTTTTAGGAGAAGGTGATGATTATTGATTGGAAAAGAATAAAATTAAATTAAGTTCAACATTTTGCAGCACACTATTTTTGTCCAGATTACATCACTACAGCTTTCACATGCACTTGCTCGCACAACCCTTAAAGATATTACTAAATTAAATTGTACATAAAGGTTGAAATTGTTGCGTAACTTTTTTTATTTTTTTTAGTCAGAAACCAACCAAAAGATACAACATTTGAAAAGATTCCCGTGATAGGTTTGATATCCTGCTGCAGGACAAAAGATGGTGTGAGACACTTAAATAAAAAACATTGCAATCCATCCTTATGCAATCCAACCTGATTAAACCCAGTCAAAAAGATGGTTGATTTAGGTTTTCTGAAAGAGGAAAGAGATTAGTTTTTCATTTCAGGAGGCATGAATAACGACAATTTCCTAAACACATATGTTTTTCTTGTTTTTAAAGCTTATCAGAGACAATTCAGCCCTTTTCCACCCCAATCTATCACTCCTTTATCAAATAGAGGTCCTTAATTTTTCTGTCTGCTCATACCACCTGGTTTCAATTCTTTGATCAGCTCTGTATACATGAGCCATTTCACCTCATTCTGGTTTGTTACCTGCGTGCTTGGAGACCTTCCATAAAAGGTTATGACAAATTGTGGCTCTGCCCTCTGCTGGTAAGAATCTCAGCAGCCAAGTCTTTCTCACTTTCCATATTTCTAATTGATCTCTCATTCAACTTGAGTAACTATGATGGGGAGTCGCTTAAACAGAAAACAAGTAAACACAATACAGATCACATTCTTCCTCCATATGGTGACAGCGCTATGCTTTTTACTCTGTGCCAAAAGGAATTTCATTTCAAAATCAATCACCTTCGTCGTTGGGGCACCTTGTTTATTGAGGAGCCAAATGCAGGAAACTGGAGAAAGGAAGTTTATTGTTAAAGACAGGAAGTGCAGATGAATGCAGCAAAGGGAGGACCGGCTCTTTTAAAAGGGGCATTCGTTTTGATGAAAGAAATCGGGCGGGGTCCATCCTGTGGCCTATCGTTCTAAAGATCAGTCAGAGCTCATTTACATCCAGCCTGTCTGTTCATCTCTATAAGTGCAAAATGACCTTGCTTTCTTCCTCGGAGACCTTCTTTTTTCCCTCTTAAGAGGAAAACCCATTAACGTTTTCAGCACAATTCCAGTAACTAAAGCCTATAAGTAGCTCTCTGGGTGTGTGTGGACTTTATTTTTTCCATTACTGATCCTCTCTACTTTCAATTAGTCTGAGATGCAAGTGAATTCATAACAGACCACATCACTGGTCTGCCTGACAAGTAAGTACATTTTGACTTCATAGAAAAAAGTAGTTTCAAGATCCCAAATCGAGCCAATTGCAGTCCAATTCCTTCTAAAATAATCATAAATCTAATTCTATACTGGAAAAAAGCTCTATGTACAGAAACGTACAGATTGCACTAAAGCTTGTCTTCCAGCCAATCCTCCTTCCTGACCAATAACAAGTCAGTAACTGAGAGAAAAGCCTTCTTTTTACCAAGATTAAACTTTCATTAGAACCAGAAATGAGAAGCGTGGCCATTTTTCTGAACCAGCTGGTATTTGAAAGGACAGAAGGGAAAAAGGCACTACAACACCAGGCTATGGATTCCTGCTCAGAAATGTATGGAGAGGAAAGAGACCATAGGGAGGAGAGGTGCACCATGGGAGTTTCTAGATAAAAAAAATAATCTTTGGAACAATTAACCAATTTTCTTTTTTACAAATTAAGCTATGGAACTAGGCTGTGCCTTCAAACAAGCTCAAAGCTAATACACCTAAAATATAAGGTAATTTATGGAGATTCTTTTCTTATCATTTTTGGGAATCTGTGTTGCCCTGGCTGCAGTGCTCTGTTGCACCATGGAGGTCCTGGAAGAACGTTGTAATTTCCCAAAACAATCCTGGCAAAACCTGAGCTCTGTGATAGGAAAACCACTCCTTGGACACAGACACACGTGAGAATTTGACCGTGCATTGATAAGACTTTGCTGTACTGTTATCCTGTTGATAACAGCGAACTCAAATCTTGATTTTTGCTCCGTTGGTTTTGATCTCCTCACGTTTGAAGGTGCTGACTGAGATAAAAACACAAGCTCTGAGCTACGGCTGGTCCCAGCATTCCTTTTAAAACCCCTTTTGAGCTCATCCATCATAGTTACAAGTGCAAAAGTTTCCCCAGGGACATCTAAAAAATAAGACAGTATAAATTGTAGTTCCTTTCTTTTTTCAGTGATATATTAAAGAATTGAAAAGACTACGAAGAATTAAATGATATGCGTATATCAGATATCAAGGAGGTTGTTTTTTAGTTTTTTATTCTATCCAATTCTCAAACAAAGGACTGATAATGAGTGAGACCTTTGTATCCGGGTAACATCATGAGTGTGCGTGGAGGCGGTGGTGTGTAATGCTGTATCGCTGGAGTTCACACAACAGGGTTCGTTGAAATGTGACTGGCAGGAGGATAATCAGAACCAGCAGAGCAGCCGAACACTGACCTTTCTATTTCAGAGCATGAAAGACTTTCTATTGTTTTATGACGGCAATAAATATGGCAACTATGTACTTGTGTTTCACTTGATCAAATCTCAAAGGTTTTGTGTTTAAACATTTGAGGACATTGGATGTACATATAAGGAGAAAAAATGTTTTAAAATGTTTTCCTTGTGCGGGTGGTAAAGCTTCAGATGTAGCACGTCTCATTATGAGGAAACAAAGCACATGCTATGTGACGATGTCAGGTTAATGGGTCAGAGATGAGGTCAGTTTTCAGTGTCACAAAAGTGTCCTCTCCGCCTGCTAAGTCACATGGTACCTCACGTGGAGCACAATCTCAATTTGAGAGGAGATTACAATGTGTACAATCTGTCAAGTCGTCTTTTCACTACCTGTGTGTGTACGTAATGCTGCAATCTGACTTTTGACCTCAATCTGAGTAAGAAAACATTCAGATTTGTGTTATATGATTTGCAGTTTCAAATATTTCGATATTGCCATTATACATTTTAGCTTCTGTCTACTTTGTGTGTCATTGTGTTGTTGCACTATTTGCATAAATCCAAAGTCTTTATTACATCCATATCCTACTCTTTATCTTTCTATCACAGCTCTGCAGTTCCACCAGTGATTTGATTGAAGCCTACACTGCCAGATGTGACATAAGATAATGTTTTTGATTACTTGTTGTCTTCTTTTCCATTTGGAGATGGCTCTGTTGGCTTCGTTGTGTTGCTCTCAGTGGGACTTTGAGTATCTGTGGGTTCTTGTCACAGCTGGAGGACAGCCTCTGCAGTGGCCCTTGGGCTGGTTTTGCCCTTGGAAACGAGGAGTCGAGTCATTTTTCTCGATTAAAAGTAGAACCAGTTAAGATAGTTTCAGCATCTCCTCAGGGTAGATGCTACAGAAATGTAATAAAGGAAGAAGAAGCCGGGACTCTCTCCTCTCCGGACGTCTCTCAGCGGTCCCCTGCAGGAGGAGACGGGTCGACACAGTGGAGACCAGGGATATCTGCTCGCATTACTGTGCCTGCAGCCCGGTCCCAGATAAGCCTCTCAAAATACTCTGCTAGGTAAATTTGACTTTTACTTTATTTACTCTGATATTTTGGCTCCATCTGAAGGATTATGATACAGTCCTCGTCCTTATTGAGTACATGCTGAGCTTTTTTTTTAACAATGTTAAACAGCAGATGGAATTTTACATATTGAAGAAAAAAAGAAGGTGAAAAGAGAGACCAAAAAGTAAATGGTGGAGTTAATTATTCTAAAATGACCTAAGAATTGAAAGGTAATTGTGCCTGCAGTCATGAGAAATGACTCAGCCCTAACACCATGCAGATGTGGAAAACATCAAACAGTTCATTCTCCACGAGCTGTGCTTACATTCCCTGCTACGTGCACGAATAATATAATAAATATTTATATTCATCTCAGGCAGCATTAAGAAATATGTGACATCTTAACCCTTTAGCCTTTATTGCTGAATTGATTGTATACAGCTTGTCAGAGAGGCTGAACATAGAGCTGACAACTAAAAATGTGCAGGTGCATCAAGGCCCGTGGAATGAAAGTTAATCTCTGTAATGGGTTTTCCATAGGAGATATCATCGGCGCTCCCGGTCACTGAAAGAAGGGTGAGTCAGGCTGTGAACATGAATATGAATCATCTGTAGCCATGCACTGCACAGAAACAACGTGAAATGCACCGTGATGACTTCATAGTTCAGGAGATGAGGAGGTTTTAAAGAAAAGAAATGCGATGTTACGCTGTGCTTGTGAGCATAAGCAAGAATAGAGTGCACGTGGAGGTGATTTCCAAAAGAACTTGACTGGGAGTGGAGATAAACTGCATTATGGCCAACATGACTTAATATTTGTGGAGGATTTTACTGTGGCCAAGCAAAAGGATTGTAAACGCATATAATGCGGGAACAACAAGAATTCCATCAGTAGTGTTCTGTTTTACTCTGATATCAGTATTTTTCAGGAAAGGACAGTTAATACATCAATAGTTTCAAATAGAAACAATAACAGTATAACTTTTAGGCAGTGGGGACACAGGAATACTGGTAAATAACCATATGTTCCTAACACATTAATGTAGAAACAGTGCACCCTGCTGGTCAAAGTGCAAAACTGCAATAAGTTCGACACTGGAGTAATTCTGTTGTCATTTAGCATATTTATATCAGACAAAAAAAGAAAATTGTCTTCATTACAACCAAAAACTAAGTCAAAACTGAAAATTGAAAAAAAGGGCTAACACAGCCAAAAAATATGTCTGAAAGGGAATCAGAGTTAATCCTTCATGTGTACATTCAACCAGACCGAGCTGGAACTTTCTCCCTTGTAAAAGCTCCCATGTTTCATCTTTTTGTGAAAACAGTGAAGTGTATAAGACAGCTGAATTACCAATAAAAGTCTCCTTATTCACATATTTGCCAGGATAAACAAATAAGGAAAAGCTGCTAGAGCTGCCAGCTTATCAAATGGCTTAGTGGAGCAGTAACTGTTGCATGAATCAACATGCAGCCGTGGTGATTGTGTATTTTTTTGTTTAGTTGTTGCTCAATTTATGACGATTTTCATCAACTCCCTGTGGTTCACTTTCAAGGTTTTGTCAGCCTTCACAATGAGTTTATTAGTTTAGTTTGACCCACAGACTCTGATGCTGCTTCGCCAGCTGATGGCTGCAAAGTTAGTCTTCACCACAGATCTGTAGAAGATATGCAACACTTTGGTACGGGCATTTTAGAGCCTAAGCTTTATTAGGAAGCAGTTTGTTTAGTATTCATTTGAACCGAGCCATAATATGGCACTGTTATCTGTTAGCTGTCCAGATAAAGTTCCAGGCGTCTGTATTCCCTCACCACTTCTGAATCTAGGTTGCTTTGTGTCCACAGCCTCTTGTTTGTCACTGATTGTCATTACAGTCTTTTCTTTAGTCCTTTTATTTGTAAAACATTTAGCCAATTTATGTCATTTAGTGATTATTTTCTTTAACCTCACTTGTTTGTGCTCCTTCCAATCTCCCTCTGCCTTCACATTTTCTAGTTTTTTTACGCTTGTATTATCAGAGGATTACCGCTATTTTTGTTTCTTTGCCTGCACTTTGTCCAGTCCACTTTGACCCAGAGGCCCAGAGTAGCTTTTCTGTTTATGGCTTTAGTTGAACAGTCCGATTTAATCACTTCAGGACTGGCATAACACATTGTGCAGGTCGTGCAGTAAGTCCTTTAAAACTTGAGTAAGTCATGCAGATAGGGTTGAAAGTGCAGAGCAGCTGAGGACACCGAGCTGAGCCCTTTACCTTTTGCCTTTGTTAGCTGCCAATTTGGTTTTCAATGATTTTTTCATTACTTGATGTTCACATATCAGCAGAGCTGCAGGAGAACATTTGGCTCCCTGGCAATGTTTTCTGATTCTAACCTATGAGAACAGCCTGAGTTCTGATGTGGAGAGAGTCAGCTTCCGAAGACGAGAATCTGTTTTGGGCCTCTTTTGATTTGTTCACATCAACCAAAATGTCCTAAGGTGTTTCTAGAAATAAAATAAAATGTAGTTATTGTGACTGTACACATATACGATGTGATTAAAAGCCAACTCCAAAAACAGGGCAAACTAAGATGAAAAAATGGGGTTTGATGTGTAGATTAGTATATACTATACATTGTACATAAATGATTGTTTTATTGTTCTTACTGTACATAAATTCCACTAAATTGGAGCAGTGTTGCTAATTTCTTTGTATGAAAGTCATTCAATGACAATAAAGGCTTTTACTTCTATTCAAATTCATGTCTATATTTCTCACATTGTGGGATGGGAAATGCATATTGCACAGAATATATTGTGCATATTGTTTTTTAGCAGTATTTACTTGTGATCAAGCAGAGTCTCGGGGTTGGTATGGTAGGCTGGTTGTGGATTCCCTCATGGTCATTCAGTTAGGTTTGTTTATTGTGCTCAGTCTTTAGTTTGGGTTTCTTTTATCTATAGTTTTTTTTTCAGTTTTATTTACCTAAAACTCTTTCCAATATCATCAGTTTTTATTTTTTCTCTCTTGCATTATGTTTCGAAACGTTTTCTTGTGTAACTTTTACATTAAAAAAAGAAAAGATTGTTTCAAAAATTATTTCAGATGTTTATTCCCCCATTCTTGTCGGACCTCCACACCGGTAGGCGGCGGTAGTGCAGAGGTTCGTTGTTTACTTTCATTCAACAAATGCGAAGAACAGTAACTTTACAAGTGTAGTTCATTCAGAGTTGACCGAAGCACGCAGGTAAGACCGAGTCATGGTACAGTTTGTGCTGTTTTCACCAAATCTGTGCGCTGACATTTGCACTATTATCATCAAAAGTCGTTTTATCCCCGCTGTGACACCTTATTGTTCTCTATCAAATGTTAGATTTTTTATTTACATTCCTCTTTAGAGTTTTAGTAACGACTCGCAGCGAACTTTGTAAAAAGTTCATATACACCATTGACCCTTTCCCCGGGACTGTTTTGGGCTCTACTTTTTCGGCCGAAGAATCTCAGTGTTGCTCCGCCGGCTGCACGCGCCTGTTTGGGTTTACCGCGCGACCTTCAGCCAAAGGCTGCGGTAGACCCGCTTTGACAGTTCTAATTGGAGTTAAAATTTGCCAAAACTATTCAAACCTCTTAAAATAAATGGCTCAACTGTGAGCCGTTTTGTTTATCAGCTGGTTTTAACTTGGCAGAGCTTAGAAATATTATATTATGGCAGGCGTACGTGTTGGAGGGTGGGTTCACACCCAGGTTGGCATCTGTGTGTCTCCACAGAAGAGCAGCAGCAGCCATGTCTGAGGCTGCTCCTCCTCTCCTCTCGGCCCATCCTCTGCGGGCACTGGTGGACGAGAAGCTGAGCGTGTGGGTGGAGAACCTGCGTCCAGGCTGTCCGGTGACCATCCGCTCCCTGCACCACTCTGAGGACCAGGACTTCTGGGAGGCGTACGGCCACTACGTCAGTGACCAGAGGGGCAGCGTGTCCGGTGGGTCAGCCTGTGTCTCCCACAGACGGGAGGACGGCTTAGAGCCAAAGGCCTGGCGGTCCCACGTCCTTATCGGTGGGGAGAATGCCTTTAGGTCATCAGAAGCCAGGCACGGGATGCACTTTGACTTTTACAGAGCATCTCCTGCTTCTGCAAAACTGTGGAGCAAAACAAAAACGTGTCAAGCATCTTCTAATCACAGCAAACTCTGCAATAACCCACAAAGACAGAGAACGACAAAAAAGTCAAACAGCCAGAAGGACAAAGTGGTCATGAAAAGACACTGCAGAATATTAGTATGATGCAAAACGAGGAATAACAACTAAATATACCAGGATTTCGAAGAGTTGGCTACAAAAAAATCATGTCAAACTAGAGTTAAAATCCTTGTATGACAACATGACAAGGAAACTTGGCTCCTTCTCATTAGTTACTTGCTAATTAAGGACAGTTGGACGGAAAGTTTTTGGCTTATTTCCATCTTTTAAGGAACATTTTTTCCCCCTTTTTCTAAAATGTGTAATTAACTCATTGACTGCCAGCCATTTTCAGAACAGAGAGTAGCTCACTGCCAGAGTTTTTTGAGAATTTTGACTGATTTTTCTAGAGCCACACAATAGTTTGTGCTATGACTATGTAAACACCGAACACACCAAAAGAAAGAGTAGACTCTCTTCTATCATCAGGAAAAAATAATTAGTTTCTACCTTATTCCGTTCTTCCTCGACGTGCGTCTCACCGGCGCCATTTCTCTCATAGCGAACCATTGCGTTTGTTTTTATTTGCTTACAATCTATACTAATCTCCCATCAAAAGTGGCACAGCTACCTAGAGGGTAAATTTGTTAGTACATACTCTGTCTAGAAGCCGATATTTACGGAAAAACTTTCGCCGATCGTCCCCCAAGCCACTCGCATTGAAAAACATAAAAGACGTCTATAGACGTCTTTGGCAGCGAATGAATTAATTTTTCAAAAACCACATTTCATTGACCTATCGTCTGAATAAGAAAAGCTTAATTTATTCATTTACTTACAGTAAAGAAGCTTTTTTTGCTCCGTTGTCCTTTCAGTGTCAGAAGATGCCAGTGTGGGAGGCACCTACACCGGGATTGAGCCCATGGGTTTGCTGTGGAGCATGCGGCCCGTCCCAGGGAGCCGCACCGGCCTCAGGTGTGTGACTTTCTTCAGCTCTGGTCTTTGTCACCGGAGAGCCAAAGGAGAGGAAGACGTGCTCTACTTATCGGTGTCTCCACTTACCAGATAACCTGTAACTTATTTGTAAAACCAGGACATGATTTATTTTTTACCTCTGTTTGCAATCTGAAATGAATGATCACCATCCATCCATTCAGTGGGCGAAAGAAGGGATAAACCCTGGACGGTCCACCATTAAAAATCACCTGCAAAATATTTTTGGTGTCAGAAGAAATACAGTTTTCATAGACATAATTTAATTCTGTCAAATATCTAAAGCACTACATTTTGGTTCCTTGATATTCTCTTTGTAATTCTAATTCTGGGCTCATATAATCAGAAAAACTTGGTGAAAGACCTTTTTTTTTTAAGTGGTCTGTGAAATTTGGCAATGTCAGCCATTCTATTTTATAAAAATAAAATAAAGTGATGGATTATATTACAGTATATGACATTTGGTTCAAGTGGAGCTTGTTGTACCACAGCCCTCCACAAGAGAGCAGCAGAGAGCTGAAGATGAGGCTTTTCATCCTCTTTCTCTTTGGTTTATCAGTAGTTGTTTTTTTCAATAAATGAAAAGTAGAAAAGTAAAAAAAATCTATATTTATATATATCATAAACATACACACGTGTCTGTTTAATATATCACCTTTTGTATTTTTGTATTTCTAGTCCTTAAAAATTCAAATCTTGGTGAAAATCATGGTTTTATAGGTCAGTTTCAGTGCACCGTTCGTAAACTGAGGCTGTTGTTTCTGCGTGTTGAACGCTGTTCCCTGCTCAGGTTGAGGAAGCTGAACGTGTGCACCCCCATGGAGGTCAACATCTCGGTCTACAGCGGACACCAGGACTTCCGGGATCATCCTCCTCTGGCCTCTGTGCTCGCAGAGAGGTGGTACATGGCCCCAGGAGTCCAGAGGATTAACGTTAGCGTTAAAGAGGTGCGAGGGACCCTGTTCATACCCCCAGGTAGGCCTGTGCCCCCCCCCGGCCAGCCCCGTGCACTCCTCTGCCACCCCCCGGTCATCTCACCGCTTTACAGTGTTAAAGCAGCATGTGACCTGACGGGGGTCATCCCTCTGAACCAGGTCCTGGACCCTTCCCCGGGATGCTGGACCTGTGGGGAGGGGGGGGGGGACTTCTGGAGTACCGCTCCGCCCTGCTGGCGTCCCACGGCTACGTCACGCTGGCTCTGGAGTACATCAAAGCCGATGAAATGCAGTCGGCTCCACGCAGTCTGGTATTGGAATACTTTGAGGTCTGTGCGTTTTTTGAAGAGTTTTCTACATTTTAATGTAAAATAACAGAATGATCTGTACTTATTTTTACACATTGACAAGAGTGTTTGACTCCAGACGTGTGAATGGAACCTCACCTTTGACCTCACTTGGCACAGGCCGCGTTCGATATTGTCAAGACTCATCCTCTGGTGAGGGCGGACAGAGTTGGGATTATCGGCCTCTCCTTCGGCTCTCTTGTGGCTCTCAGCCTGGCAGCTGAAAGCATCTGTGCCAAAGTAAGTAATGGAAGTAATGGAAGGAGTTCTGTTGGTTTATTTATGCCCGTGAAGCCACCATTATTCAGCTCAGTCTTCTTTTTTTTTAATTTTGTTTATAATATATAGTTCTTATATTACTATTGTTTTTGAATGGATGGTTTTGGTCCAGTCAAAAAGTCACATCCTCATCTACTGTGTTTCAGCCCCGGTGTATTATTTGCATTAGCAACATCCATATCACACCTCCAGGGAAGGACCTGAGCCAGTTTAATCAGCTCTTCCCCAGGTGGGCCACGCCCGTCTGCAGGGTCTGCGCTCTACTTAAAGAGTTACTGCTGGAGTAACGTGAACATTTTTGTGTGATGGCAGACAGGTAAAGATGATCCGGGTGGACGAGAGCAACAGTCAGGTGTGGAGGGATGCGTCCCTGCCTCTTATAGACATCCCCTCACTGAAAGTCAAAGTAAGTCCAATCCTGTTCCGGCCGTCTGTGTAACACGCTAGCTCTAATGGTTCTCCCAGTAAGTGTAAATGCAGTTCTGACCTCATTTTGAAAGCTCTTCTTTGTGGTAGGTGGGGAAGATAAGCTGCCCGGTGATGCTGGTCAATGGTAGCGATGACCAGAACTGGCCCGCAGTGGAGACGGCTGCCGACGTGAGCTCACACACGCTCATATTTAACTGTACCCAGATTCATTACCATCATTGGAGGGCTTTCCTAAGTATATTTAGCTGCTAAAAGCAGTATTGCATGCCTTGCTTCAGGAAAGGGGGTAATTTCCACACTTTTGACAGCGCACAGCATGTTGGGAAACGCTCTCCCCCGAAGGCAGAGAGGACAGTGAAGGGAACAGTTATTATCCATAGGGACTCTCCAGCCAAACCAGCAGAAATGGGATCCAATTCCACAGTTTTTATATCCGGTCTCACTTCAGTGTCTTATTTTTAAAACCCAGATAGAAAAGATGATGCAGGCAGCTGGCAATGAACATCTGCTGACCCGGCTGGACTACCCGGACGCTGGTCATCTGATCGAACCGCCCTTCACACCTCATTTCAGAGCTACCAACTTCATTTTGCAGACGACTAAAGAAAAGGGTAAGTTCTACCCAAAGGATGAAACGTCCACACGCACGAGGTGAATTACGTCACTGTGCTTGCAGAGAAGGCCTCTCCATAATGCTATATTCATCGTTTATTAACAGTCTGTTATTCATCAGATCTCCCACAAAACTCAACAGTGTGGGAGAGGAGATGTTAGGGTTAGAGCGCTGGAACTTGCTAATGC
>JABUIW010000062.1:763499-883217 GCA_013363375.1 Menidia beryllina
AGTTGACCCTTACCAGGTGGGGGTGAGGCTGCAGGACTCGGAGGCTCCAGCCGACAGACAGAAAGTTGTCTGCAGAGAAACACCTGCTGGTCTAGAACACACAGAGGACGCTTAGAAAAACTGATTACAGATAACTGGCATTGTTGACTAGGTCTGGGATTTTTTGCGTTTTTTCATCTGGATGTGATCTTTAGGTTCTCTGCTGGCTTGATAGATAAAAAAACTGACATTTTTTATAATACCCTATTCTTGTTTTAAAGCTTTAGTCTGAACCAAGCTTAATTCATTTTGGCATCAGGTAAAAAAGTTCCAGGTAGTTCAAAATGCTACTGCAAAGAACGGAACTTCATCATATAAACAGACAACTCTTGCTTTAAATTCACGTTATTATTCTTTTTTTTTTTTTACTTTAAGAACACCTCAGACCTTGTCTTGATTGCAGGTCTTTGAATCAGGATTTCCTTCTTTACTCCAGACTTTTTTTTACACATAAGATGAACCTTGTTTTTGCTAAATGTTTGCTAAATCTTTATATATCTGACTAACTTAAGATGAGAGGCACCCTGTCCTTGTTCCATCAGAACTCACCTCGTGGCCTAAAAGCAGCAGCTCAAAGAGGAGAGTGCAGGCAGCATCCAGGTACTCTGTCAGCAAGGTCTGTATCTAAGCGGGACAACGGGAGGAGAGCATGGTAAATCGTCTCTAAACACGTGTTGTTAGTGGGAGACGGTGGCAGACGGCAGCGCACCTCAGAGTTGACCAGGCTGAGCTGAGGATCACATACTAAGGCCAGCAGCATTCTAGAAGCCAGCGCTCCCCTGAAACACAATTACAGCATTTACTTCAATTAGATTTATATCGAGTACCTTTCATGATTTTATTTTACTTTGCATTTGTTTGATAGTAACTGTAATTTCCTCGGTTGCAGTTTTTTCAGCCCTTGTTAATGAGAACTGCACGAATGATGTTATACATGAACTATTGTCTTAGAATGTATAAGAGACATTTTATAAATGTTCACTAAACAGCAGAGAAAAATAGAAAATGACCATAAAATGAAACATATAGTGCTACATCCAGACAGAGGTGATTACTTTTTGGCGGAGAGCAGGTTGATCCTGGCCGCTTCGACCTCCGTCTCCCTGAACATGATGGCCAGAGTCTGAACGATCAGAGTGCTCATTCTGAAGACGACAACAGGTGTTAATGGGTTCACTTTATGTTACAAAGGTTGGGTCTAACGTTGACCCAGGTAAAACCGAAACTTAGGCAGACATAAAGCTTATTTATAATTTCCCAGCTTTGATTTAAGCATATCTGAGCTGGGAGCTAACCCATATTTACGGCCAGTCCTACACACTGAGTCTTACAGTAGCTGGTCTGCAGTGTAAGCTCCACCGAGGCTCCCGCAGCCGTGAAGACAATCCTCCAGAGTCTCAACCAGGAAGGCACACACTTCACCCGACTGGAACGCACAAAAACACAACCCCTTTCAGTCAGCAGAAGCCATCTGAGGCCCCCCTTTCAGTTAGCACAGATCGTTTTAGAGCCTTCCCGGGGACCGGCTCACCCTCCAGAAGAGTCTGCGCAGCGGGATGTAGCGGTGGGCGGCCGTTCTCAGCTCCTGGAGCAGCACGTACAGCTTCTCCTGGCCGATCCCGCTCTGCAGCAGCTCTGAGCTCAGCTGGGTGAACAGGCGAGCCATCCTCTCCATGCTGCGCCAACACAAACCTCATTAAGGGGCGCCATTACGTCCCACGACAGCTCTGACACATTGCAGACTGGATGCAGAGCCCGACCTCCCGGGGGAGTTCCCTACCTGATGCTGGGGGTCACGGGGTCAGGCGAGGCCACGCATCTCCTCCTGTACAGCGGGTCCAGCATCAGAGTGGACTTCTGAGCACACAAACACGCGGGCGTGCGTCAGCAGGCGGGGGGGGGGGGGACACTACCAGGCTGCTTCTCTAAGCATGCGTGCGTCTTTACTCACAATGATGAAGCTGTTCCAGGAGCTCTGCAGGTGGAGGTACAGTCTGGACGTCTCTGAGACGGCGTAAAGATGCAGCTCCGCCTCTCTCTCCGCCGGGCTGCTGGCGGTGTCTCGTCTTAGGATGCGCGACAGAACGGAGCTGATGCTGTGTGTCACCTGGAATGTCACGCCAGGAAGGGAAAGAGTTCATCATAAGTACAAGAAGGGCTTAAATTCAAATTGATTATATTTATAAAATGAGAACACTTGGTGGAATCATCATGCTTTAGTTCTGTGACAGGTAGAGCGTGATGATTCCACCAAAGTATCCAACCAGGACAGGTCATGGCTTTGTTTCAAACTACATCGGAGAACCATCAATAAGTTCAGAAAATATTTCTCCAAGTCATTACTTCTTTTTTTTTTGTTCAAATTTGACCTGTTGGCTTTATAGCAGACACCATCAGACACTGTTTGAAAACTAAAAAAGTAAAGCATCCTTACATAGGGACATGGATAATTGTAATTTGGACCTTATGACCTGAAATTGCAAAATAATAGCAAAATAATAGAACAAAATAATAGAATAAAATATATGTACATTTTAAATCCAAAGTCAAACCAACTCTCCTCATATGAGAAAAAAAAAACTATCTGTACATGAGTCTTATAATGTCCAACTAATATCATGTAACTTGGAGAAAGCAGGATGTTAAAGAAAATCCAGAAATGGTGATTTCATGTGTATACACATGTATGATGGCTGTGTTTTTGTTTTTTTGCTGTGGTTCTCTATCAGAGCAGCTCATACCTGACTGCCTTCAAGTGTCTTTAGGCCTTCCTCTGAGAGAGACGGAGAGGTGGGCGGAGTGGATAAAGGGGAAGACGTGGGACGCTGCGAGGGAGGAAGTGGAACCCTCGGGAGGCCCAACAGCTCTGGGTTAGGGCAGGAGGCGGAGCGGGTGGACTTCAGCACTGGGTGGAGGTCCTCCTTCATCCACTGGCTGAAGCAGACAGAAGAGAAAATGGAAACAGGTTATACCATCTTTCCCTAGCTGCTTTCCCTTTGTGATGTTCTCATGTTGCATCTTTGGCTCCAGCTGCTGCCACTCTTTCATTAGAAGGCCTGTCTGGTCAGGTGTCTGTCTGCCATCCATGTTCAATGTGGTTTTGACCATTTAGTTGCATGTGCTGTGGATTTGCCCACCACCAGAAACGGTGGGTTTAATGACGTCCCAGCAGATTAGCACCAGACAGCGTTCACAATTTCTGACGTACACATCACCTTTAATGCCCGTAACCAGGCAACCGCTCAGTGTGGTGACAGTGAATCTGTTTGCGATTCTTTTCTTCTCTTGACAGTCAACAGTTTCCTGATTGGTGCTCAGAGGAATTAATGGAGTGACATAATCTCACAGGATTTCAGCAGGGAGGATCGCACAGAGTGTTGTGGACCAAAATCTAAACAACTAGTAGGATGGGGCAGGAAGTCCTTATTTAGTCTTTACCTTCAACACGTTTGAGCGCAACTAAAATCTACTGATGTCTGGTATGACGTGTTTGTGCTGGGTTTGGTGCTACTGCGTGTTCTAACCAAACGTCTCCACTTTGGTCCGATCTAGAAAAAAACTTAGTGTCATGTGTTTTGTTTTTGGTCCAAATTCAGTCTTGGACCTGGGGAACTTGTACTAATTGAACTTCCCAGTACAGTAAGTTCAGTAGGATGCTGTGGTGGTGGCATTTGGACAGTGTTAATGAGGCCAACTGCTCCTGCTTTTGTAAAGAAGTCATGAGCTGCCCATAACGTTTGCTGAGGCTTAACACTCAGACACTGGTGCAGCGTCCAGTTAAAGTGTCCAACAAAGACGACACATGTTCGCTGCTAACTGTGAACCTGTCCTCCCTCCTTGTGTGGCCGTCAGACAGAAACAACTGTAAAGCTTTTACAGCTCCCAGTTTGTCCGTCTCCCAGACTTCAACACACAAAGTCTGCAGGACAAAGAGGAGAATGCAAATCCAGACATACATTTTCAGCTGAAAGCCTTTAAATCCCTCATCTCCCAAATCTCATTAAATCCCTGAAACTTAATGAGGAGGCAAGACAAGAAGACAAGAATGGACTGGCGTGGAGTAGATCTTTATCAGTCTACTCCTCTACGCTGGTTAAATGGTGAGAGCACTATGGCCCGTCTCAGCTTCCCTTCAGGGATCATGTAACGGGTCGGAGACATGAGTATCTGGGTGGACTTTTAACCCTGATGTGGCCAGTTGCTGTCCTTTCCAGAGAATATTTGGCCATGAAACTTGGAATGAAAAGTTTCTCTGAAGTTAGAATAAATATAGATGATAATTCAGTCACATTCTAGGCGTATGTGGGTGCAAAGAGAAGTATTGTGGAGGTCAGTGCGTGCTCACCTTTCTGCAGAATAGCCTGTGGGGGAGACGGAGACACAGGAGGGTTAGGATTACAGGTAAAGATTTCAGCACGAAGCAGGACACCACCTGTGAGCCTCCCTGGGTTCCCTTACAGGGATCAGATCACTGATTTTCCAATGCAATTAAACAATGAAGAATTCATTAGCAGTTCCTTTTAGGTTAGGACTCCTAAGAATCCCCGATCAAGTAATCTCACCAACTTATCCCTTTGTCCTGGTCAGTTAAAAAAAATTGTGTAAAAAGACAGCAAAATATAATGCTGGTTACTTTTCCTAGTCATTTTTCTTTATACTAAAAGTAAAGCTTTAACTTGAATTCAAAATTAGTATAAAACTATACGCATGTCTGAAAATGCTGAAGTAACAAGAAAAAAAAAAAAAGGGCCACTACTTGTTGGCTCACCAGTATTTCCTGTCTGCTGTTTTCCATTAGTTTGTTTACACTCCGCATGTGGCAGGGCAAACAATCACTTGTTTAAAAAGTTAATGTGATAGTCACCATTCCAAAAATAAATGATGTATTCAATTGAACAACATTTAATATTATGTCTACCATTGTTTAATTTTCTATTTTTTCACGTTTTAAGAATATTACCAACATTGCTCATTTTGAGCTGGACAAAAAAAAAAAACATACACAGGAGTTTGTACCTTCCATCTTTACCATCGGTGGGATGTGGCTGGCTCTGCGAGAACGCGACACAGCGGGGGGAAGCCCCTCCCCGTTGCTCCTCCTCGACCCATCCCGTCCCTTCCCCGCAGGCTTTTCGGTGACATATGTGATCCGTATGTGTTGACAGCGCTCCCTGTCCTTCAAACTGAGGAACTCTGGGAGGTCGTTCACCTGTGCAGGTGTAACAGAGAGGAATGCGGATACTGAGACACAGGAGGTAGGGCGATAAGTAAATGCAGCAGAAAGGATGGAACAAACTGACAACTCTGTTAGGAATCAGATGAGCTGGCCCTCTTTACCTGGAACCTCAAAATACAGAAATGTGCAAAACAGTAACAGAAACAGTCCAAAAACCTGCATTGTAGGTTGATTGGACACTCCGAATTGCCCTTAGGAGTGAATGAGAGTGTGAGTGGTTGTTGGTCCTTGTGTGTCTCTGTGTGACCCTGTGATAGACTGGTGGACCATCCAGGGTGTACCCCACCTCTACCCATTGACTACTGGGATAGGCTGCAGTCCCCCCTGAATAAGCGGTTACCATAATGGATAGATGGATTAATACCTAGAAAAGAAAAATTCCCACTTGGAGGTCCAGAGCTTTGTCTGAGGTTGGAGTCAAGTTGAAATACAGAAATGAATAACATTTGCTGGGATTCCCCGGAAATCTGAACAGCCAAAACAAAATACTGAGATTTAGTTTTTCCCCTCCAACTGATTTTTCCCAGAGCATGTTTTATTCCCTGCAGTCGGGTGAAAGTGGGAAATTTAGCGTGTTATCTGATAAAGAAGCAGGGTTTGACTGTTTTACCACTGACTCTCAGTAGTCCTGACAGAAGATGAGCTGCAGCTCCAGCCAGGCCATCGTAGGTCAGGTCGAGCATTAATCTGCCAGGATTTACTCTGTCAGAACAACCCTAAACCTCTGACATAACAAGCTGCAGACATCAGAGGCTCACCTGTCTCTCAGGCTTCTCTGAAGCATGCCGTCTATCTTCTTTTTTTTATGCAACCCTGACGCTGAACCTTTTCTGTAGTTAATTGGGGTCATTCCCTTTACATAATAATTCAGGTTACTGACCCCAATCAACAGTCTCACACATTCATGTGGGACTCTGTTTGAAAGTCTGATACTGATCACCCAGGCATGAATTAAAGGTGCTGTAACTCCTTCCACGTAGATCAGGTTGTTAAAAATCAGGATATCAGATCAGATATGTGAATAAATGATCATGCATTTTAATAATGTTTTTTTAAATAAATGGTATGATTATTTGAATCATACAAAAAGACTTAAAAGTACTTTAATTTAAGGTTTATTTCAACTGACACTGATTATCTGAATTCAGTTTGTGGGTTTTAATGGCATTTAATCCTCGTGGATATGCTATGGTGAAGTTTCAGTCAGTATTTTCTGGTATTTATGCAAAGAAATAACCAACCAGGTACGTTTGTACTTAAACAGAAATGTTCCCATCAAACAAATACATAAAAACCACGTTGAGTGTTTTTAACCCAGCTTTCCTTGGGTGAGAGGCAGCATGGACTCTGGATGCTCACAGTCTTAAGAGCTGTTTGGAGTCAGGCAGCCTGACACAGTGATGCCTCAGCTGGGATTCAAACCAGGAACCCCGTAGCTGTGAAGTGACAGTGTGGACAGCACACTACAGTTTATGACATCTGATTGGACACAGCTGCTGTCCCCTAACCATGTTTTTCCCCCTGTGTGCATGACTATTTCTGTCAGATGAACAAAAAATGTGGCTGGTGTCCTTCTGGTTTTGCAGAAAACCAGGAAGCTCTCAGATAAACATGTGTTGCTGGATTCTCTTTTTTTCGCTTTCAAACTGGCCTCCTCTCTCATCCGGGTACATTTTCATATCAGAATCATCATCGAAACTGTATTTTAACGCTTTCCAGGTCTCAGGCTGGAGGACAGAACAGAAAAGACACGAGGCGGCGGGAATTGGATAAATGAGATTAGATCTGTGCAGATGTGTAGAAACGTGCGGTCTGATGAGGCTGCAGGTCACCACGGCTGTTTGCACTGTGAAGACTTTGACTTTTAAGAGCTTGAACTGCTTTAGAAGTCTCTGGAAAACCAGATGGGCGTCATTCCTGTCAGATTAATGAAGCTGCTGCTTCTGCAAAGAACAAATCAAACAATAACAATCCGCTGATTGTCTGATAATTGTGGCGCCCCAATTTGGAAATAAACCTGTAACTAACAGCATCTGATCAGTAATCTGGCAGTTTGGCAGGGGTCACAAAGCCAAGTCCTTTTTTTCAGGACTACTAGGACACAGTAATCTGACTGTCTTGTGTCACAGTTTGGACTGAAAATAAAGGTTATAATATCAGATCAGTCTTAATGCTATTTAGTGTTCCTCTATGCGTGTGCTAAGCCTAAAAATATTCAGCTTACTGCCTGCTAAGAGGATAAAACAACCGCTGCTGCAGATTAGAATTGATGGTTAGATGATACATAAATCGTCCGTCTTAAAAGGTTTAATTACAGGTTAAAAAGAAATGGTGCTGATGCTTTAAAAGAACAACATAAAAGTTACAGTGACTGTTCTTAAGGAGTCAATTTCATATTTGTTAAAGGAAACTATAGTCTTCAAGTTAAAAAAAACTCTAAACAACAAAAGAAAATCGTCATGCGAGCGATGGTTTGCTTAAAACACTTAAATGACTTATCAAAATGTAACAACTTCTAAAAGGAATTAAACTGGAAGCACACTTATAAAACCAATAATAATCATAATAATAATAATAATATCCCGATGGCAAATGAATCTTTTTGTCCTCATTTTGTCCATTTTCCTCAAATGTTTTAAGGACTCGCTGCACACCAGCTGAGATATGCCCAGTTTCCAGCCAGCAGATCTTTGGGGATCAACTTGTTGCTGCAAAAATCCTGTTTTCTGTTTGTCAAACTGTGTTAAGTTTGACATTTTTACAGATCCCACCATTCCCAATGACAACAGGAGCTTGGATTTAATGATGGAATAATGAAAATAATAAAAATGAGTTTCCTCTTCAGCATATTTCATAAGTTTTTGTGTGTAGTTCAATAAATCAGAAGAAAAATATCATTCTGCTCTGTCAGAATCCCAGAAACAGATTTTTTTTCGTCCAAAAACCAAATTAACACTAAATTGAAATAAAAAAAAGGATATTGTTTAGTCTCCAACTTTCCACTTTTGTAAACTACATCACAATTACTCAAGGAGATAAACGGATGAGCAAAAACTTTCAGAACTGTTCCCCGTGACAAAGTGGAAAACATTTACATTTGAACACATCAACTTAAGAGATTCTCAGTTTAAACTCACCAACTCGATGTCACGCACGCTCTCGAAGGAAACGGCCGCGGTGAGCGTGCGCGGCAGGTACTCCGTCAGGTACACGCGCTCGTCGCTCAGCACCACGTGCATGTACACCTTGTTGATGCTGTCGGACAGCACCACGCACGGCTCGTGCGCTCGGATGCGCTCGTACACGCCCCGGTCCGCGTTCCGCTTCAGGAACGAGTCCAGCCGCGCGTTCCCGCGGGAGCACGGCCGCGTGCCGCCGCGGGCCCGGTCCATGGCGGCTCCGGTCTGCGGAGCTCTCCGCCGTTAACCGACCCTCCGGCTGGAACGCCAGACGCTGGGTTGCTAGTTAAATGCCGCCGGGAAGATGCCCGGGTGACCGTTCCTGTCTCTGAAGAACAACTGAACAGGTGGCATTCCGCTAACTCCCAGTCAGAGCGCGCCGCTCTCTCATTGGCTGCTTACGTTCCTTCGGGCGCCTCTGATTGGCTAGGCAAGACGGTTACTTCATACGTTAAAAAAATAACTCACGACTGGATTAGCTTGGAGGGCTTTGGAAAAGGTTTATTAATGTAACCACGTATTTCAGCAAACAAACTCACCTGTTATCAGTTCAGTACATCATGTAATTATTCCACATGTTTGTTTGTCTTTAAATAACAGAACCCTTTCAGCTGAAAATTCAAATCAAAACATTCGAATATGACCTTTACAAGTAAGACAATTTACGGAAAAGAACATTGTAAATACGGAATTAAATAAATAACACCATTGGAAATTATTTGGTGATAACTATTAACAATAATAATCCTAATTTTAAAAAAATATACTGCTGGCAATTGCAAAAATCATCAATGGACAGTTTAAAATATATATATTCTTTCATCAATCAGCATATTTAATAAAACTTGGCTAACTATGAACTGGACTGGACTGGTGACCCATCCAGCAGGTATCCAACTACTCAGCCCACCAGAAACTCCACCCCATCTACACCCTGACTCATAATTATCAGATAAAGAAAGTAGTGTGATGTCTTTCAAAAGTTAATATAGTTCAAAATCCTGCACACCAAGTGTGATCTTGTCCTCATGGACCCTAAAATGTGTTTCAACTTTGGTTGTTTTGCACCACTAATATCTTACCACTGGATGTCAGTAGAGTACAAAAAAAAACTACTGTTCTTCATAATTTAGGAATCTTTATCTAAATGTAGTCTTAATGAATAATAAATCCTTTTGTTTCAAACATTTGGAATTTCTAGAAACCAGCTCAATTACAGAAATTGCCTTCTGTCCTCCTCTTCTTCATCTTCCTCTCCGAGCCCTTCTGGCCTTTCTGGTAAACCCTCAGATGGAGGCGGAGGCTGCAGCTGTGAAGGGACGCTTTGTAAAGGCTGAAAAGATGAACAGCATCGCAAACACATCCAGCACGAAGGGGATGAAGGCAGTTTTGTTTTAGTGGCTGAGAGGAGCACATTCAGGCTTCTGTGCAGAACAGAAAGAAAAGTGAGACAGTAATGGAACACTTGAGCTGCTCTGAAACTGAAATCCTAACACATCCAATTCCTCCAGCATGGGGCCGGTTCTGAAAAAAAAAAGATAATTTCAGACTGTAACATTCCTAAAATATTACATGAGAATGAAAAACAGCATCTGAATAAATACTTAAATTGGTTATTTCACTTTTTTTTCTTTGGCAGTAACACAGTGTGCTCTAATCACAAAAAATGTTTTGAATTCAGTTAATAAAATGTTCTATGAACACTTGAAGTCACTGAAATTGCTAAGTTACAAAGATGTGAGATGTGAAAATCTGAGCGTTTACGGTCAAAGTGATCTGATTCTGGTCAGCTGGGCAGCAATGGACTCCTTAATTTTCCCCCTCACTGTGTGTTTGTGTGCAGCTGCAAACAAAAGTGGTGGGCCGATGGCTCACACTGAGGCCTTTGTTCCACTGAAGAAGAACAACTGTTTCTTTTCCACCAAAGAGACAGAGAATATAGCCTCATGACACACACACACACACACACACACATACACACACATTGGTTTAGCCATCTGTTGACCTTTGTGGCCTCATGAAGACCCGTAATGAGTTTAAATTCAACATCTGCAAATGAAACCAGGCTTGTCCACTCTAAAATCTTCTCATGCAGTTGGGAAGAACACAATGTTTTTTTTATATTACGCATGTAACATTTATATGGATTGTATATACACATACATAATATATTCAGTGAGGAAACTTTGTATTTGAACACGATGCTATTTTGCAAGGTTGTCCCACTTAAACTTAAATTGTCATCGTTGGTGCATGTCCACTGTGACATAATCTAAAAAAAATCCAGAAATCATAATGTATGATTTTTAAACTATTTATTTGCATGATACAGCTGCAAATAAGTATGTGAACACCTGAGAAACACTATGTTAATATTTGGTACAGTAGCCTTTGTTTGGAGTTACGGAGGGCATACGTCCCCCAAAGCATGATGCTACCACCCCCATGCTTCACAGTAGTGATGGTGTTTTTGGGATGGTATTTTTCATTCTTTTTCCTCCAAACACGGTTAGTGGAATTGTGACCAAAAAGTTATATTTTGGTCTCATCTGACCACATGACTTTCTCCCATGACTCCTCTGGATCATCCAGATGGTCATGGGCAAACTTAAGATTGACATGTGCTGGTTTAAGCAGGGGAAACTTCTGTGCCATGCAGGATTTCTACTATTCTACTTTATGGAAACATTTTATAACTTATGTAAGTCAAATCGTGCTTATCTGGTCAATTAAGAGGCAAGTTGCTGAAATTTAAACAACATCTAAGTTTATGGGATGCATAAATAAAGTCTGAGGGTAAATGTTTGCTATCTGATAATATTTTCAAACGTTTTCTAACACACTGATGTCTTTAATGGCTGCTCCAAATAAAGTAGATTTTGAAAAGCCTGTCTGGGGTTATTATGAGTTTTTTTTGTTTGTTTGTTCCTGCACTTTATCAACCTGTCGAGATGTTTAGAACAATTTTGTCTCATTCACAGCCAACACCGGCGGTGCATCTCTCTGTGGGTGTTGGGCAGTTGATGACGTGTTTCGCTCGGTGGAGCCCGAACGGAACCGAACGAACGGAGCCGAGCAGAGCCGAAGCGACGGCGGCAGAAGCGGCAGCCACAAAGTCAAAGACAACCGAGAAGTTGGCAGATATCTGACCTCCTGCAGACTACTAGATCCGAAGACACCGCAGGGATGACGGCGCTGACCAGCTGGGAGCTGTGCGTCAAATACGCCCTCTTCATCTTCAACTTCATTTTCTGGGTAAGTGTCAGATTTGTTTTTAATCATCCAAGCTATTTGCGGATTCATTTGAATGCATGTATTTCATAGATGATGACGGACTACCACCACATTTACTGCCATCTAAAACCTAGTGTTGGTCAAAAATTGTCAATTTCTCCTAAAACAAACCTTTTAAAATTTTATGTATACATATATATATGGGTTGTTATGTATTTGAGTGCTTTTGTATAAAAAAAAGCTCAGTTAAAGGAAACAAAAATAACACCAAATTGCAGTACATTCTCCATCACTTTCGGAATCAAGTATAACCACTCATTCTTGGGGAAAAATGAGATTCGGTCATGATTTGGAGAGTTTTTGAGTGCTACAAGAAAAAAAATGTTATGCCAGTTGCTGTTGGGGAATACACACACACGACACAATGCTTTCACTAAAGAGCTTCTGCTGCTTCCCAGAGATAAAGTGTGCTCGGTGGCCAAAAACAACATGGCTTTTGAGCTATTCAAAGGTCACATTAATGTACCGTCAAATCCGAAAAAGTCAAGTCTGTATTGTATTGTATGGGGAAAAAGAAAAAGAACCATTGCATGGTTAAATAAAACCCAACACATTCCCTGTTTTGTCTCCTCAGCTGTATTTCATTTGTTAAAATGGATCTATTTTTGCACGTCAGTAATCAAATCAGGGGCAAAAGGAGGGAGATTGTGATTCACTTATGTTGTCAAAAAACTTGATAAACAGATTACCGTGACTAACAGGAAGTGAGTGGCGAAGCTGAATGCAAAATATGTTCATTTATAAGCTGGAAATTGTATCCCTAGTTTTCTAGAAAGTAGCTATTTAGAATGCTACCCAAAGATTCAACAGTGAGTTGGTTATATAAAGTCGTTTGTAGCAAATCTTAGGAACTGCAGTTTAATTTGATTTTAAAAACATTTGGTAGACCCATTTTTAAACATAAGGCAGACAAATGTGATAAACATTTGGTTGTTAGTATTAAGAATGAACCAGGGTGTCATTTTAGAGTCTGATCCTAGAGTTTAGGCACAGACACGATCAGAAAAGAATAGAGAGTCTGTGCGGACAAAGGCAGCCAGAGACCAAGCCAGTCAAGACATAAACCAAAGAAACGATTGATTCTTTCTGCTTTGAAAGGGAAACAATACACTGTTGTGGTCATAAAGTAAAATATGGAAGCTTTTCTGTTGACCGATGTGACTTCATTTTGTTAGATTTAAGCAAGACAAGATTCTGTGAAAGGGCAATAAAGAGCCCATCCTGTAATGAAAGCTCAACCAGGCTTTATCTTCCTCCCTGCCAAAGATATCTGCTCAGAGGGGGAAAAACCTGTAACATTTTTACATGGTTTAGATTCATTTGTGGCTAAAATCATGAAATTCTGACCTGCAGGGTGAGACCCGCCTTTAGCATCCCACCCCTTTTCTGAGAGATGTTAGGTGGTGACCTGTAAGAGATTCGTGTGTGTGTACACACACCTTTATAATTTGAAGATTTAAACTTTTTGCCTGTGGGAAAGGAATCATCGGTACCAGCAGCACATTGTTGGGCTCTCTGGAACATTTTATTTGGATCATACTATCAATGTTTTACACCCACAAAGTGATTTCCCTGAAATGTGGCAGTTTGTTACTTCTTATCCACCTGTGCAGAGTTAAGTTCCTTAAACTATTTGACCAGTCAAAAAACGTTACTTAGGATCAGTAGCATTTTTCTTCTTCACTGGAGTAACTTAGATATTGATCAAAAACGTTTTACCATTGGCACAGTTATGCGTTTTTTTGCTTTTTTTGTTAAGCCTTTTAACTCTGACTTGTAAATCATGCAGGCAAAAAAAAGGCCCCTAACTCAAGGGATGAACCAGTGTTCGTCTACTCTACACAAAACAGAAAACTGGTGGAGGGTTCATCTGACCCTTCGGAGAGGCTTCAGGCAGTGTCGGAAAATAAACAAAATTGTATTATACATTTGTTTGTTTCATCAAGTCATTGCAGCTATTTCTTATTTCTCTTCTACATTCATTTGAAAACGTTTTGACTTCACACAGTTATTATAAAAGAATGAATCTAACCAAGGTTATTGACCAAATTATAAAGTGTGATTGAAATGATCATTCTTTGTCTTTAGTGGAAATTCAACATCATTTTAAATATCAAATTGCATTGTTTGCTGCTAACATTACGATGTTGCTAAGTTTTGTAATCATTAGTTTGGTTGTGGTTTCATTTACTTTTTAACTTTTTCACAAAGAGGCACTCTTTGGTGACCGCATACAATTTTGCAAAAGGAATGCCATAAGAGACACTGTCTGTCTTTTAGCAGGAGACACTCCAACCAACTTTTGGAGCTATTACTTTCACTGACCATTGTTTCGACTGAGATCAGTCAGCGGAAAATGTGCTCTGACAAATGGTGGAGGGAAATTTCTTAAAGGGTTAAGTTTACCACGGGTCTGGGTCTGGGAGCCTGATAATTGCTTTCACCTGTAGTCTAAGTTGTAAATCAGCGGGGATTCTGTGGTCTGTCTGAAAACCACCAAACACCCAGCCACCAGACCCACAGCCCTGGTTCCTCCTGCCCGTCCCTCCCCCCCCACCGTTTCCCTATCGAAACCCAGGTGAGTCTCAAATGGGTGTGGTCCACGCAGTTACAAAGGAAATCCTCCGACCTCCTTTTCCTTTTGTTCTCCCGACTCAGTCAAAGCAACACGCTCATATTTTCTTCTGAAGAAATCCTAAATCTAAAGCTGAGAGTCATGAAGGGAATGCAGTGCATCAAATATCTGGTTTTTGCCTTCAACTTCCTCTTCTGGGTATGTATTAACCAGTAAAATTCCACTTGTGCCTGAGCTGTGAGGTTTGTGAAGTGGTTTGGTTTGAGTGACTCTGTTGTGTTTAGGTTTCCTTTGATTGTTCTTTAGGGTGTGTGAACAGGAAAGAAATCCTGAGTAAATTAGCTTTAAAACTGTTGGTGGGTGTATTTAAGGTAGAACTAGCAATTGTTTGTTTGTTTTTTTGGTCCTGATATGCGGAAAAATCAGCAGAGCAGCTTCAGCTGTTGAATTCTGGAGTAAAGCAAAAGAAGAGAATTTAGCCCGAGATAATGCATGCTGGTTCAAGTGGTTCAAGTGAAGTCCCAAAACTTAAAATAAAATGTTAAAAAGTCTTGTTTGGTACTGTAGATCTACTTTAGTTGTTTAGTTGTTTTCCAGAACCAACTTTTTTTTCTTAATGAACCTCTGACATCAAACTAGTTTGTATCTTTACCTGCAGTCTTATGGTAAAATCTGAAATGCTCATGTTAGGATGGCTTGTTTTGACTAACTTTAGGGTGCTACTTTGTTTTAGTTTACTATTTAGCACTGGATTTCATGTAGTTTGCTGATGGTTTTGTTCGTTTTAAGACTTGTACTCGGACACTGAACTCATGTTAAGTTTATATTTGTACTTCCAAATTCTTCTTCTTTCCATGAGAAATTTGATACACGTCTTTAAGGACAACGGTCAAACAAATGTCCATTACACCCGAAACTCGAGCCTCTCTTCTGATAGAGATCTTCACTGAGCTTTGTATATTAAGAGTGCTGATATACTTGACATGTGACATGAATAGATACACATTTGTGCTTATTTTTCTGGTTCATTCTCAGGCTTCGAATAAAAGAGTCAGGTAAACCGTCAAAAATCTAAACATACATGGTATCTTTTTTTTTTCCAAAGAAAAATATCTTTTGTTATTTATTTTAAATTGGATATAACAAACATGTTTAGAAGTCTTTTCCGGGATCATAATTGCATAATTATGATCACAGAAAAGATCATTATCAAGGATTGACATGAGCACTTTTGGTTTCTGTGAGTACAGGCTGTGGTTTAAAAATAGAGATGGCATTTTTCCTCATTTCAGATTCTATAATGGCTTAAACAACTTGTCCCTGAGTTTTGATCACCTGCATGAGTTCCCCAAAAATGAACTCGAATTAAAAGTCATTTTTGTTGCCGTTAATCAGTGTGGATGGATTGTCAGTGGAAAATGGAGAAAATGAGGCACCAGATGCTTTGTAGAAACCTGACGAGTCAGAGGATGCCATCAGTCTAAGAAAAGCTGTAAATTAAGATTTATTTAGCTAGCTGGTGACTTGAGCCTTATGTTGTAATATGATGAAATGAAAACACAGGAGTGTCAGAGATCAGTCATGTTTGTTGAGTTATTTTTTTTTGGTGAGCTGTGTGTAGGGTTGGACTCCAGAGCCCCAGATGGATAGATCATTCTGGAGGTTAGGGTGATGTCTTGCCTTTGGACAGCTGCCTGAACCTTTTGCTGGAGGCCATGACCTATAGGCTCTTCCCTACATTTAATCCCACTCTGTTAAACCTGTTCAAACTTAGAATTAAATCTTAAAATTCAAACTTAGAGCCATCAAACCTCACACCCCTCTCAGTCTGATCTGACTGGTTCTGAAACCTGGGTTTTAAACGAATCACATTCTGCTGCATTCCTCGCCACTTAAAAGATGCATGTTAAGCATAACTAGGTGTAATTTAGCTGTACTTTTCACACAGATTTGCTCACTACCTGCTGTGTTATTGCTGTAATTACCAGTTTACACCCAGTGGAGGACACACAGCTGCATTGTGCTTAATCACTGTTTTCAGCAGCAGGCAGTTTGAGCCGTCAGACAACAGAACACGAAGAACCAGAGTTCACATCCAAACACCGGAGTAGAGGGGTTAAAGGCCCTCAAGTGTTCCTGTTTAGCTAAAAACTGCATTCCCACCACCGTGACCAAATGTAGTCGATTTAGCATTTTTCTATTTACAAACTTACCAATTTGAAGATTCTTAAATATTCTTAAGCGAATGAATCAACTCTTGTAGAAGTTAAGTTATGTTTTTTTCTGATCTTAAAGCTTTTATTTCCATGTGGCTAAATGGTCTGCTTCCTCTGTTATAGTTTTTTGTTGTGTTATGGCTAAAAACATGAAAAGAGAAATGCATTTGTGTCCTTTAGAGGGTGTTTGCATGAGGTTTTTGCATGTGTAGCTCTTATGTCCGATCGTCAAAGCAGATTGATTTTATCTTGTGAGCCACAGAGTTTTTTTCTGTTTGAATTTAATTGTGTAACTTGCTTGATGTTAATGGAGAAGTGACGGCCACTTCCTGACACTCAATCATAGAGTAGACATGTAAATTAATCCTGTAATTATCCTGAAATTTAGAAAAAAAACGTCACCTCTGTTAAATCTTGCTTGCGTTAGTGTGAGATCCTTTTGTTGTCATGAGGTCCACCAGGAGCCTTTCTGGGGGAAAGTGTTGATTTGGCTGTTTTTTGTTTTTTTTTGGTGACCAGGAAGTAAGGGGAAATTTGTGTTTGCATTTCTTTGTAAGCAACACTTCCTGTTTGCTGTGTTGTGGTGTATACAGTGGTTTCCAGTTTTGAAGTTTTCCAGTTGATTTAAATGCTAATGGAGATGTTCTGCCATGTCAGCTGAGTTGTTCTGGGCATTTTCTGTGCAGACACCTTTAATGAATGTGTCTTTCACAACTTTTTCTTTTGCGGCTTCAGCATAACTTAAAGGAAGTCGTTCAGAGAAGTGTGAAGCGGCAAACAGGTTTTTCTTTCTGCATTTCATTAATACTCTTGGAAACCAATGACAAACATTTGTAACACAAACATTCGGTCGGTAACCGAACAAACCTGGTTATTGCTTCATGATGTCATGCCAAACATATTTGTGATTGCAATCTCTTCAGAGCGGAACAATTCAGTCCTAACCCAACCAAACAGCATGTTTTGTTTGGGGAGGTTTTCAGACGTGTCTCCATTAAATCATGGTTGCCATAACATGGTGCTGACAGGGTGTAGGTGTGGTGGGGAGTCATTTCCACAGAAGTGGCATGCTAAAGCCTCCTGCTCATTTAACTTTACCATGACGCACACAGAGTAATGAGGCATAGCGATGTGAAACATGTCGTTGCAGATCATGGAGAACCGTGGTGTTAGTCAAACAAATGGTCATTTTGTAAAGAAATCCTGATTCGATCATTTTACATAATAAGAGAAATCATTCTGACATCTAGGAAACAGGGTGTCTGCAGCTCAGACTATGGTCGATGGGATTTTTGTGGTGGAATGAACTCTGCTGCATCCAATTCACCAGTGGAATAACGCTGCACTTTAGACTGAGGTGTAAATTAATTGCAGGCAGGCTAGACTGGATGAAGTTTGACCTGACAGGCAGGAGGAAACACAAATGTTGATAATGTGAGGAGGTGTGTTGAGTTTAGTCAGTCCAGCTTCACCAAAGTGGCTTTCTTTAACCATAATCTGTAACAGAGGAGGTTGAGTTGAGAGTTTAAGATTTTGGACATCTAATCTGAACCTTTTATAGGATATTTGTGTATCTATGTGTTTCAGTGACAGGATTGTTTTTTGTGGATTGGGACAAATCTTTTAAGTTTATTGGCTTGTGTTCCTGTCTGTTTAAATGGCATTGGCTAGCCTTGGTAAAATGGCGCTGGTGCTAACTTTACTAAAAGGAGTTTTTGGCATGTTTCATACAGATTACATCCAAAAGAAAGATATCGAAGCACATAACCGACATCAATATTACTGGTTACGGAACAGACCCGGTTGGATTTTAAATTTCTGGGGATCCTAAGGGACTGAAGTGGGAAAAAAAAAATCCTGTAAGAAAAAAAAAATACAAAAGTTATCAGTGTTGAGATGGAATGTCAGATCCTCCTCCTACAACAGGAACAAATGTGTGGGTTGAGTTGATCAGCTGAGATGGGGTTTGTTGGTTGGTGTGTCTCACTTGAGCAAGGCCCACTGGCATGGACGGGTTTGTTATAGCACAGAGAAGCACCGAGCTGTCTAAAGCAGGAAATGTTTTTAAACTGACAGCAGTGAAACTGGCAGAGTAATGGTGTTTAAGCTCGCGGTCAGCTGATGAGCTGAGCAGATAAAAAGGAATGCAGATGAACAACCTAAGTTTGTATCTTATTTTCACGACCGTCTCCGTGTCCCAAAACAGTTTTGAATGGAAATTGGGCCCGCCTGGAATGGATGTTTATCGATGTTGACCACCCTTTCTGTGGGATATCTTGGAGATTTCCATTCACTCTCCCTCTGTGTGCACGCTTGTATCTTCTCCTTTATCTTCATGTCTTTAACTGCGCTTAACTCATAACACCAGGATCTGTTATCCAGATAGATCAGCAGGAGGAGACTTTCAGTCTAAATCTGATCAGACAAAATCTCATTTATGTTCTTTAGGTTTCTCATTTCTGGGGTGATCTGGACAGATTGCTCAGATTATTATCCTCATGCACTGTTAAAATGTCTTAAATGCTTCATAAGCTAAAAGAGTTGCATCTGAAAAGTTGAGGATTTTAAAATGAGGTGCGTGAGTCAGCCGCCATCACGTCTGCCGTCAGCTCTGGAGACGACTCTGGCGGGACGATGCTCAGACATGCAGAGCAGCCTCTGCATTTTTGCTCTGACGGCACCAGGAGTGACTGGTTAATAGGCTTAAAAAATGTCTTGCCTTTTGTTTTACTCCATTTTTCATAAAGCATACTTCACATATTTCGGCACTTATGAAATGTTTGAGACTCCAGCAAATGTGTAGCTTTAAATTTGAACAGATTAATGACTTATTGACACTTCAAATTATTCACTAACGTGAATTATCCTTAAAACTAAACGTATAATTAGCACATTCTTAAAAGCCGATCATCTCTTGAATCTTTTAAAATGTCTTAAATGAGCCATTTCATCATTTTCCACGCAGGTCTCCGAAATGTTAAAGAAACACTTTATTAACTCTGCCTCAGGGAGTTTCCTTGGGTGTGTATTTTTCCAGTTTTGGTAGGGAAGCAGGAATCCTCCATACTTGTTGGGGCACAGCACAGTGTGTCACACTCGCTGCTGTACACAACACAGGCGTGAGGCTCACGCTGCTGGACATTATGGAAATGATGTAGCTGAGAAAAGCGCTGACGTCAGCCGTGTTGTGCGGTTGCCCTGGAGATTGAGACATCTAGTGATTTGTTATTATGGGAGAATTGTGATTTCTCCAGATTGTTTTCTATCGAAGGACTCACTTTTTCTGAATAGTTATCGTTCAACACATGGAATGATTCATCATTTGGCACATGGATCTCGATTTTTTTGTGCACTGTACCTGTTTGTCTGCTTTTAGGGAGATTTTCTTGTCGCACTGTAATTCTTTCATCCCTGTTTTTGTCCAGACTTCTGTTGCTCAGTAGCTGTTGAATGAACTGCTTTAGAAATCATTTAATTTAAAACATTCAATCTGGGCTTGTTGCTGTTACATTGATGTGATAAAATTCTGATCAACTTTAATGTCTTTACTTTCATTCCAAACAATGAGGCTTTTTGAGGTCCTAGAGCTTGAAAGAATAAGGTTTTCATTTTTTTTATTTAAGGCACTTAACTCAGACCTATGAATCATTCAAACAGAAAGTAGAGGAGAATTTGAGGGATGAATCTGTGTTGCTATAAAACATGTCACCACATAACGCTTGGCAAAGACACAAATTAAATTAGGATCTTTTGTTATTTTGTTAATAGCAGCCTGTGGCAAAGACGCATTATTTGGTTCCATTTCTTTGGCTGATGTGTGAAAAAAAAGAAAGTTTGACTGACAGAAAACAGGATATTTGCAGCAACAAGCTGATTCACAAAGAGCTATTGGCAAGTTTTAGCAGAAAACTTGGAATATTTAAGCATGGTGTGCAGTCTGTCCTTAGAATAAAACTAAATAAAAAAATTGAAAACTGTATAGGTGGAGGACAAAATAACTGTTGGGATTTAGGCTGTGTTATTTCTACGATTGACTAACCCTTATCTTTCCTGCAACCATGTTCTAAGATTATGGGTGACTTCAGACACCTCGCAGTGTTTTATGTTTTTCATCTGTGTTTCACAGAGCTGTAGGCATGATTTTCCAATGTGTTCTTATACAGGCACATTGTGTGGAACTCTGAAGAGATTTCAACTTAATTTACTAAATGAAATTAGTTTTGTTTGAAAAGACTAATCTGAATGGGCCTGAACAATAAGATCATTTGGCTGAACTGTTTCACAACTCTGTGGTGGTGACATCGGGTCAGCATCTGTGATGCTGTTAATGCCGTTACTCGGAGCTGCTTTTTTCATCTCATGAGTGATGCGGCTCAATCTGACTCCGCTTGATTTGGATTTTATTCATTTATTTTTATCTGCATGCGAGCTATTTGTAATGTCGAGATTTTTTTTTATTTTTTCTATCACTCTATCCATCCATTTTTGTTTTCGTATTCAAATTTAGAGTTCCACCATACTTCAGAAACCCTGATTTTAGATTGAACAGATCTCTTAAAACAACTGAGTCCCTCACAAGTCTGATAGTCGCATTGATTTGGTGTGTTAAAACATGGAAACGTCTCAAACTTGCAGGGCAGCCTCCCAAAGAGGATCGGTGTTTCCCAGCCCTGATGTAGGCGGACGGCAAAATCTGAACCTGAGCAGCCGGTTCTGCTGTTTGAGTCCTCCGGATGAATCTGAAAAATGGATGACACCTGTCACTTTGTTTGGTCTCTCCTAGAGAAACACTGACTTTAATGGAGACTGCAGAATGATGGATGATATCTTTTGTCTGCCCAGAGTTCATAGCAAAATGAGTTTGTTTCTTTCCTTTTTACCATGCCTCTTCCAGGACGGTCTTTTCTGCAACAGGTACTTGCCAGTGTGTTGAGGTATCAGTTAAAGCACAGTGCAGATGTTTGCAGGCGATCTTGAACATGGGAAACCTGTCACATAAAGTGGTTTTGTCCGGTTGCAGCTGGCGGGTACCGCAGTGCTGGCCGTGGGACTCTGGCTGCGTTTTGACTCCAGGACCAAAGGACTGTTTGAAGGAGAGGACTCCCCCACGGTCTTCTTCACTGGTAAGGCGTCGCCGGTTACGTTTGTGACACACAACACTTAATTCAGGCAGCTGTGCCGTTGATATTAATGTTCCGGTGAAAGGACATGCAACAGAACCCAAGCCACAAATTTAGTTTTTGTTGAGTTCTGTGGTGTCGGGCAGCTGTGCACAAGATCAGCCAGTTCCCCTGACATTTGGTACTGACAGTTTTGGATCTGTATGACATCAAAAATGTGCTTTCAAAGCTAATGCATGAAGGTGACACTTGATTTGCGGTTGCAAATTCTTTCCACTTGGTGTTCCTGAGGATGGGTTGCCAGGTTTGTGCCTCTGTCTGTTTTTTTTCTCTATGCAAGCTCATGAAAAAAGTTTGGATTTCCTCAGTGGGGCTGCTTTTTATTCATCGGGCTGATTATTGACCTCATGTTTCCTTTTAACTGACCTGAGAACTTCTATTTGCTGTACATTGATTAACAAAGTCCAATTCGGTTGTTGTTTTGGAGTCAAAGTGACGGACAAAGCTCAGACTTTTCTGGAGATCTTTCTTCCTTGTCTGCACAGCTGTAGCTCAAGGTCCCACTCATTGCGTCTGTGTATTTTTTTGGCTGTGATGTGTGGAGCGAGCTGCCTGGGGAAGCTGGGCATGCAGGGGGAAGCTGAGGCCAGCCCCAGTTCACCGCGCTCTGCACACAGTTGTCCTTCTCAGTCGCTGCACAGACACTTCTTTGTTGGCCAACTTGTGAGTTCTCAGAGAAACCATCACCAAAAGACTCCTTCCCCCCCCCTGTTTCTCTTTGTGTTTTGCCTCCATCAAACTGACGAGTGAAGTGGGCAGCGAGGCGACAAAGGACTGTTGGAAATGACAAACATCTTAATAACGGCGCTGGAGAAAAGAGGCACTTGGAGGAGGAATATTTTTGTGGTTGACGTGCTGGTGACTCAGCTGTGTAGTTTTTATTGTTCAACTTTCTTTCTACTTTGGATCATGAGTCACCCGGACGAAAACATCAAATCGTCACCGCTTGGTTAACGCTCACCACTGGATGATGGCATTTGTTTATCTGAACGATTCCTCACCAGTAGAAAGTGTGACTTCAACAGGACTCTGTGGGCAAATCAGCTCTGGCAGAATAAACAAACAGCTTGTGTAAATGTGCGTCCTTTAAGGCAGAGGGTTTGGGAGACTGTAAATGGCAGCGACACCGCCCCGGGAATTCCTCCCAGAGTCTGCTGAATCACATTTGTGCTGGATTTCATTAGTCCCCAGAACTCGGTTCACGAAACAAACTGGGATCTAACCCAAGTCTGATAATATGACATGGTTTGTGGCAGAGGAATGCTGCACGCAGAGATCACCATGAGAGCAGAGCTCTTTGATTTTAAATGCATATTTTTATGGAGGAGAGCAAAAGTCATCTAAATGTTGGAATTGCTCATGTGTTGATTGTGTTGCAGGGGTGTACATCCTGATCGCAGCAGGAGGCCTAATGATGGTCGTGGGATTCTTGGGATGCTGTGGAGCCATCAAAGAGTCACCGTGCATGCTGGGCCTGGTGAGTCATTCTTTATTCACCAGTTACATCAAAGTGGAGCTTAAAAACAGCAGCAGCTTTCTTCTGTCAGAGAGGTGACGATTGGCCTCAGAAGTCAAACAATTTAATGTTAAAATTTTAACAGGAGGCAATATTTTTCTTTTTTTTCCGCTTTTATAAGTCACTTTGGTCACAAGTAGAAAGCTGAGTGCACAGTGACACCAACCTCGCATACAGCTGAAGAATGAATGATCTTTTTCTGCTTTAGTTCTTCCTCTTCCTGCTCCTCATCTTCGCTGTGGAGGTGGCCGCTGGGATCTGGGGACTCTCAAACAAGGACAGGGTATAACACAGAAATGTGAAACTGTTAATCAGTGTGCGGTGAGTTGAATCCATGTATCAGCATTTGTTGGTTCCCTGGTGCCTGCAGGTGGTGGAAGACGTAACCGAGTTTTACAAGCAGACTTACGCCAACTACAGGGACACCAAACAGGAAGCACTGAAAGAGACACTCCGCCTCATCCATTTTGGGGTAAGACCTTCAAACAGTTATTTATTTAGTCGTCAATGAGCCATACAGAGACAAATGGATTCCTGCACACCCCCTGAGCTGGCTCTTGCTCTCTGCAGCTGGACTGCTGTGGCCCCACAGGGACGGTGATCGACGGCGCCGATGAGATCTGTCCCAAAAAGGAGGGGCTGGAGGTCTTCGTCACCACGGTAAAGGAGCACAGAGACCTACAGCGCTGTCACACTGTTGGGAAATCTGAAATGAATGAAGCTAACAACTTAAGCTTTTTTTTTTTTTTTTTTTTTTCAAAGTTTCACACATTTCCCAAATTGTGTACGAGAATCATCCATTAAGGGTCTCTGCAAAATATATTAATACTCTTATCTTGAACTTAGATTGTCCTTAACAAAACACCCACTACTCTTGAAAAAATACCCGAGTTTATTTCTTGCATTTATTGGTAGAGGAAGGCCATTTGAGTGTTTGTTTTTGTAAACTACATTGGCAGTATGCTGCCCCCTTCTGCTTAAATAAATTACCAAAAAATGGACACATTAACACAATACATATTTGTTAAAAGCACAAAAATAACATAATCTGGCTACATCCATCCATTTTCTTTATCGTTTATTCCCACTGGGGTCGGGAGGGGCTGGAACCCATCCCAGCTTAATGAGGCTACATAAAAGGTCCGAATGGTTCAGAAGTTTTATTTTCTGTCCATTGTATATGATTATTTTTTGTTTTCTTTCTAATCTGGCAGAGTTGTCCGTCCGCCATTGACACGGTCTTCAACAACAGGCTGCACATAATCGGTGGAGTTGGAATCGGCATTGGAGTCATCATGGTAAGTCTGAATTTAGAAACTTGGAGTTGCTTAGTGTACAGTATACAAATAAGGGGCTATTTCTTTTTAGTCTTCACTCTTGTTTAGAACAAAACATCAGTGTTTTGTTAGAACTTGGGTTATGCCATGTATGAGAGGCTCTGTCAGCGGACTGAGAGGTCGGAATCCATGCAATTAAGTTACAGGATTTTAAGGGTATTTTTGGCCCTTTCAGTATGACAACAAATTTATATTAATTGCTGTATATTTGCTGGGCTCAAACTGATTTATTTCAATCCCAAAGACATTGCATCTCAGTTTTAGAGAAGGCCATAGAGCAAAACACGTAGCATTTTTCTTTGTACTTTGTGCTATTTAACATCAGTGATTGCAACAAAAAAAATGCATGCCATCTTTAAGTACAAGAGTATGTAAACTTCTGTAGTTTGATGTGAGATAAAAGGACTCTGTAATGTACCAAAGGTCAAATTTCAGAAAAAAGCAAGTTATTTGCATCAGAATTAGGTTTATTGCCAAGTAGGTTTTTCACCTACAAGGAATTTGATTTGGTGTTTGGTGCACTACACTTCTATGAGAAACAAGAAAGGACATACAATGTAGAAATAAAAATATAGAATAAAATAAATAATAGTAATAAATAATAAAATTAAATATTGAATGTCCAACGACAAACCAGAAAATGTTGAACGTAGTATTGGGTAAATTAGTGAGGTAGAGGGGGGTGAGAGAAGAATAGTGGGGGGTCACTGGCCTCGTTGATGTCAACTTAACTGAATTTTATGTAATGCCATCATTGAACCCCACTGCCCTTTTTATTTATTTATTTTTTATGTAAAACAGTCCGTTCACAAATCTAGGAGTTTGTCTTTCTCCTTGCTATTTACTAAACATTGATATAGTGTGGTTAGAACCATATACTGTAGTTGACTCTCCTGAATGAATCCTAAATTAATGAAGCCAGATTTACTGTATAGTTGCATGATATCTGGAAATAGTCCACTTCATAAAACAAGTTGATGCCTGACTGACTGGCTGTTCCTGCTGACTGGTCTCTCTGTAGATCTTTGGGATGATCTTCAGCATGATGCTCTGCTGCGCCATCAAGAAGTCCAGGGACTTTGTGTAAACGGGTCTATAAAAATAAAAAAAACCCCTCCATCTTCAATTGACCTGCCATTATTTGTACCACCTGCTTCTTCAGAGTTTAAACCGTTTAACAGTAATGACCGTTGTGCCTCAGTGCTTGAATCCATACAGGATGGCCAGTGTTGCTTTGTGAGCGTATGGAGCCTTTAACATTTTCTCTCTGTAAAGTCTGCGGAGATTATATTTCTGCTTAGAATAACATGAACAAAAGGATGTTTTTTCAGTTTGTTTTATTTTGTATGAAGAGTCAAATCCGAGCTAGAAAATAAGAATAAAGGGAACATTAAGGACTCTGCTGCCATCTAGTGGACATTCCTGTTGTTTTCCTTTTTCTTTCTTTCTTTTCTTTTTTTTTTTTTTAATCTTGACATGTAGTGAGGTTCACTTCAGTTCTGGCAACATAAAATGCACTTCGTTTGTGAGCTGTAGTGTAACAATTTATTTGCAGCTAATTGAATGTTTTATTTTGATGCATGTTAGAAGCTTTGATTTTTATAAAGCAGAACTGCAGAGTTTTATGCAAATATATTGATGAATGCGGTTCAAGTGTCTTTCAGATACCAAATAAATGAATTAATAAACATTGATTTGTGTTAACTGAACCTTTTTGTTAAAAGTTTTCTTTGTTTTGGTTGCTTTGATATGTCCGCATCAGCGAAGAATGAGATGGAGTAAATTTAGTGTTCTAAAGTCATAAGGAATCTGGATATTTAAAATAAGCTTATTTTTCAAAAAATGTCTTTTTCAAATTAAACTATAGTCAAATGAGTGTAAAGGCCAGACAAGAATATTAAATATATCAACTTATGTCGGATGCAAAGAAATGTTTAGATTTACTCAGAATTGTTAAAAGGTTTGGAAATTATTTTTAACTTAAGCATGTTTTTTGAAAATTACAATTCCATGGCTTTTCGGTATAAGTTGTGGCTTGTTTGGAACTCTACAAACCTGTAGAGTAATGAATCAAATTGAAAGAAAATGGTTCTTAACAATCCAGATATTAAATGTTTTGCACTACAAATAACTACTTTTTTATAACTCACATGTTCCAAGATTTCTTTAGTTGCATTTGAGTAATTTACAGTATGTGTTTTTGTTGTGATTCATGTTTTAAATTTATGAAATCTTCTAGCATTAAAAAAAACAACCTAACATTTTTAAATTAACTTTGTAATAAGTGCTTAAGAGACTATATCTTGTTTACAAAAGGCTGTTTTTTTCCTTTCTCTGTGGAAATGTGTTATTCAGATGTGTTGATGTGCTTAAAAGGAGTAAAACTTCAACAAGGTATTACTCCAACTGTGTACTGGAAGTTTATTTTTTAGCAACAACTGTTGCAATTTGGACTGAAATTATTTATTTTCTTTTTAAGGGTAAACAAACCAGACCCTAATTTCTTAATAAACAATGTTTATGGTACTTAAGTAAAATGATTAGAGTGATAAGAACCCACAGATCAAAATAAGAGTTTAATTGAGATTCATTTACAAAAGACAGGAAATGCATTTAAAAAATAAATTCCAGGTTCTGTCTTAAACCAAAAAGCTGATGAGCTGCTTTTTATGGGGATGAAAGTGACCGTCTGTAGCTGTTAGTCCTCCCAGGCGAAGTCGTAGGGCTGGAAGTCGTCTCTCAGCTGTTTGCAGCTCTCCTCCTCTTCCTCCCTGCTCATCTTACACTCCTTCCAGTCAGCTCGAGTCGGGATGTTGAGCACTGCCTCGCTGGCCAGCACCTCCCTGTGTCCAAACGATTATTAATAAGAATCTGAGCTTATCACAGAACACATTCTTACAATAAGAAACTGCTGCTCACCGTCCAAACTGGAGAGGGAAATGTTTCTGGATCCGGTAGAAGAGTTTCTCCCCGTTGTCCAGTTCTACATAGAAGTACGGAGTCCCTGGAGGAGCAATCTGAGAACACACATTTTACAGGAATGAGTGAGTGAGGAGTTGGTACGGTTTAGTTTTTTTTTGTGTGTGTGTTCTGGTGTGTTTACCTGTTTGAGGTCAGTGTGCTGAGGAATCTCCATCAGCTCCATGTTCTGCTCCTGGGCCTGAACCGTGAACGCCTCCTTGATGTCTTCAGTGGTGCAGCGGTCCAGCGGGACGGGGACGACCTAGACCCACAGCGAGACCAAGTGAGTGATTAGTGAAAGATGAAAAAATCGTAATGATGCATATAGCTGGACCTGCAATAAGCAATTTAGCTTTTTTTTTCTTAACTGCATTAAGTTCGACTCATTCCAGAACAGTGTAAAAATTTGATGAGATCCTGTACATAAAATTGCAACAAATAACTTTAAAAAACATTTGTCATGTATAAAAGGGTCTTGTTGATAATCCGAAAAGCCAATTTTGTTTTTACGTGTATTTCTTATAACGAATATAGTCATTTGTTTGAAAAGAGTTTCACAGAATACACAATGCACACTAATCTATGATTATGGGTAAAAAAAAGTCACAAGTCTATTTACTATTTGCAATAATAATAAGGAACCGCTTAATATGCTCATTTTATTTTTATAAAATGAGAATATCATATATATATATATATATATATATATATATATATATAAAAAACTTTAAAATGTGGCTTAGCTGTGCCCTTAACAGAATGAATATACCAATGTTGTTTCCTGTTTTATCCACAGCTACTCACTGTTAGCCTGATTGTAGATAAATGCCTCTGATGGCAGGTAAGAAACTAATCAAATAGATAATCCAAACTACACAGGAACTAGAAACTATATTTGCTCTAGTCGCAAACTTGAAGTGAAACCGGTCCCAGTCTGACCTGCAGCTGCAGGTGCTGGCTTCTGTAGTTCCTCTCAAAGACAATGCAGCGCTCCCCTTTGCTCTTGTAGAAGCTCCTCAGGGCTGATTTGTACTTCTCCATCTCCTCCACCACCTCTGAGCTCAGCTCCACCACGCTCTGGTAGTGGCCGATGGGCAGGATCAGCACGTGGCGAGCGGTCAGGGCGCCTTTAGCCAGAGCCACGTAACACTGCCAACACACACACCCCCCCCATGTGATGTCATGAGTCTCTGAAACAACAGCTCCTTTCCTCTACATGTGCTTTCAGCTGATACTCCGGGAGAGGCTGCTGGCTTGGATGTTCATTCTGTAACAGACTCATTTGTCATGCAACTATAATCATCAAGGAAAGGTAATCCGAGGGAGAGTTTTGAAAGTTTAGAGGCCCTGGATGTCCTCAGAACATCCAGACAGAGCTGACTAATGAACAGAAACGCCCATATCCTGTTAGATTTTATTCTACCTTAGTAAAACACTACAAAAACCGCCTGCTATGAAGTCCCTGATTGCAGGAAACACGTCGTGCTCTAAACAGAAACAGAAATCAGACATTAGTCTGATAAAGTCTGGCCTTACATGTGTTCCTATGCTGATGACGAGGTGTTTCTCCACCTGAGGACTAGCCAGGCAGAACCAGCAGGGACCCGTGGGCTGTGCTGCGCATGAGAGGGAAGAAAAAAAAGAACAAACAACTCTGTCATTTGTGGTTTCAGGCTTTCGTTAATGTTGCGTTTGAGGACCAGCGGGACTCACGGTGGCGGCGGGGCTGCTTTTCCTGCCCCTGAAAACGCTGGTCCCCCCCCTGCCGCTGGCCCCCCCCCCGTCCGTCCCAGTCCGACGGCCTCTTTCTGCCACGCCCGCGAAAGCCTCCATCCTTCTCCCTGCCCAGGTCGAAAAAGAACTGGCGGGCCGGCTCCTGGACAGATAACAAGAAATCAGATCGAAGCAGTGTGCATAAGCACGAGGTCAAATACGACTTTTTGTGCCTTTGTTGCATTTAAAAAAACTTCTGCAAACGGTCACGTTATTCAAAAAGAAGTTCTGTTTCATGTTTGATGCTTTACTTGCAGTAGACTAAACTGTGGCATTATGACCAATCCACATTTCTTCAAATTGAAAAATGCTTTTTGAGATATAACGGGCAATATTTTGAGCTTTTTCTTTTACGATAAGCAGAGTGCTGTTCACATGTGATCGGTGGCCAGTGGAGCAGATCGGTGGAACGGGCGGCTTCCGCTCACCTCCGCCTCTGTGCTGCCGAAGTCCGTCTGTTGGACCTGTGTCTTGTCTTTTGCTGATCGCCTGTAGGGGTTTTCGGTGACGTCCTGCGGCTGCTTTACCAGCTCGGCCGGATCCATGGTCTTCATGGGGACGATGTTGAAGGCGTACAGATACTGCAGACAGAAAATCCCGCTTTTTTTTCTAAAATCTAATAGAGCAAATGATGCACCTTGAAGATTCGACACATTGGATGAAACGCTTCAATGCTTTATGAGGCTTCATCTCGCCATCACTAGTGAAAATGTATGATTGTTTTTTGTTTTTTATACACAAGATTTTTTGGGTATCACAGTTCTTTGTTTGTCTGTAAAGGCTCTAAATTTAACTGTGACCGCTCACTTACCTTCTTCTTGGAGGGGTTGTTGACAGCTGCCAGAGCGATGAAGCGGCTGACGTGCTGAGCGTTTTCTTGGAGTACTATGTGGTTCCTGTGGACAGAGATGGCATCAGGAGGGGGGGGTGGTATGTCTTTCCATCAGCTGTGGGTGGGGCGGCCACAGCTGCTCTACCTGTATGGGAGTCTCTCGTAGTGAGCGCCCTCTAGTGCAGCAAAGTGGTACCGAGGCTTCAGTCTGTTGGTGAGGCTGGCGACGGAGCCGCTGCCACATGACTTTGTGTTCACTTCCTGTCCCAGAGACGCGAGAAAACCCATTCAGTATTTGATTTACCACGTATTCTTTGTCCATGAGGTTTTACATTTGCCGGCGGCTCGACTGAAACGCGTTACCGGGGCGTTTCCGTAGGTCCACACTCCTCTGGGCCACTGGGACGTCAGCAGGATGTCCACCCCTTTGAATTTGGAGTTGCTGGTCAGCGGGGTCACGAGGGCGGACAGATCTTTGGAGCTGAAGCAGTGAGCCGGCGCCGGCTCTTGCAAAGCTTCCCGACCGCTGACGTATGCAATCTGCAGCCCAGACGCACCAGAAAAAATCCCCCGTCGCCCTGAAAGGCACAGATCGATGCACAGATTGATCGCAGCCTCCTGTTTGTCGGTTAGAGCCCCTCATATGGCGGAATGCTCTGAAAGAGGTCATATTCCCACCCTCATGTGATGGTCCTGTTCATATCGCAGATTATTTCTATTTTCTTTAAAGATGATGCCTTCACATGTGGGAAAACAGACCAACTACTACACGTCTGAGGTCATTTTACAACCATTGTCTCTTCACTGAGGGTCACACACATGCTTCTGCAACTGCCCACACATCAGGGAGGTGTAGAAGCACATTAAAAGAACCAGGATGCTGTCGTACCCAGATATGTGATGTTTTCTGCCAGCTCACATCCATCTGCATTAGGGAAGTTCTTTACCGTCTCCTGGCTCGCTGCCCCCAGGATGTAGGTGTGAATCGGAGCTAAGAGGTAAACATGTTAGGCGGTTAGAAAAGGAGCAAAGGCATGCTGCATTTTCTGTGACTGACAAGTAGGTGCAGTTTTAAAAAAATGCGTTAAAAAGTTGTGCAGTTCACCTTTCTTTGCTCCTGACTTGTACTGCTGCCACTCCGCCTCGGCCTCAGGTGTTGATCCAAAAAACTCTCCAACACACAGCAGCAGCTGCAGGAACACACCCACATGTAAATAACGACGAGAGCCATCTAACTCTATCTATCCAAAAGATCTCCACTCACATCGAACTGTCCGGTTTTCTTCTGGATGGCCTGGACTCGACTGAACAGGACGTTCAGTCTGCCCTCCACATCCCCGCACGCCAAGCTGCAAACGCACAACTTTAATACATTGTATGCCCTTTAATAAACACCAAATCCCAGATAAGTAATTAAAGCTACATATACGGACTTGGTTTTCTCCTTTTAAAAAAGTACAGAATTTTCATTTAAAGACGCCAGAAATGAACTAACTGGAGACAGTTCCCGTCAACGTTACAGTTTATTTAAAATCCAAATATAATTCAATAAAATGATCGGCAGTTTACCCGCGGTGATATTTAACAAGATGGAAGCTTATTAAATCAATAGATCTGGTATTTCTAAAAGAAAACTCACACTCTGACTGGTTGTTCCCCCATATTTCGGTTACGTTTTTGCTCCAAACAGCGGTGGCTTGGATATGTGCAGCTTCGAATGTCGTCCGTATTCAACAACGTGGGAACATTTCTTCTCAACAAGTTACTTTGAGTTTTCCTGGGGAAAAAAAGATTTAATGGAGACAAGAAATGGCCAGTTATTTTCATCTTCATTTAGGATTTTTGTACAGACAAAATCAAATTTTAAGTTAATGAGAAAATGAAAAATGGAAATTGACAGCCGGACACATTTTGAGTAGGTACGCTGGTTGCCAGGTTTGTTTTGTTTACGTGAAAAAAATGTTTAAGATTTAAAAGAAACATATCAGCATGTGTTGTTTACAAATTTAGTTTTAAAATATTTCCATTTGTATAGCGCGCTTTAGTTATAAAAAATAATTGGAATAGTTTTCTAACAACAAAGAGAACATATAACTGTTCTTGTTCATTTTAACATCAAAGAGAGTATGATTAAATAAAAAAGCAAAAATCACTTTATAAAGTTGACGTAGTTTGTAAAAACGAGCGGAAACATAAACGGTCAATACATGTCTGGATTACATTTACTGGAAATCATTACACCTGGCAACCCGCTGGCCTTCGTACGCCGCTTCTCCATCCTGGCACTTTCCTTCATCCTGGTAACTCAAAAGTCCCCGGACCGAAAACAGGAAGTAAGTAGTCAAATCAAAACTAAATTCACTTTCTGTTCGGTGACCGGAGCTGCTGGGAGGCGCAGGTGTAGCTCCGAGCCAAAAAATTTATTTTCAAGCTGTTAATAAACCCCCCCAAATGCCGTCAAACCACACAGACGCGATAAGCTTCACCTTGTCTACTAACATGGCGCCGGAGATTTTTCGTCTTTCATAGAGCTCTTCAGAATACCGAGTTCAAATAGTTAGCTTTGGGCCGAAGCTGCAGTGACCCCGTAATATAGCGTTTTTCTCCCTGTACATATAATATCTGAACGGGTCTATTTATTCTCTATTCAGATAATGTAACTAGACAAAAATATTTAACCGAAACTCAATTATTCTAGCTCGCTTGCACACAGCGATGCACAGGACTGCACCAACCAACAAATAGCTACGAAAAGTAGTTAGATTTAAACGTTGTTTCTGGTTACTGACAAATATCTGCATGTACTGTTTAAATTGGAAGTTCAACTTTTTTTGTAGTGACACAAGGTTCATTTCGGCTTCATATTGTCCAGCATTCATCGGCCAATTTTTTAATAAACGACGTCAAACAACTCACTTATTACTTTGGAAACCAAACCGATAGAGGGCGGTAGTGAGCAGCTTCAGCTGCTATATATTTGGGTTAAATGAGTATGTTAAATAAAGACCTAATATGTGAAATTCATTGCATATTGCCACCGAAACATTAGGCTACTTTAAAATGAGAGGAGATTGCAGATGAGCACATCACATGATGGGTGAACAGGGTTCAAGTCAGCACAGAAAGATGACACAAAGGTAAAGATGAGAATATCATCATGGTGCCACTGATACACACACTTTGTTGCCTTTATTATTTCAAACCCCAACATTATTCATTGAAAGGATTATTGTTAATTATTCTTTTTTGATAGACCAAATGCTTAGCTGGATGTGCATTTGATTTCAAAATAAAACAACACAATATTTCAGATGTGTTCAGAAGTGAACACGCATCCTTTGGTGGGGTTTGTCACCAGTCACGGCCCTTTGAATGAGCCCCCGCTCCATGTGCGGTTTTCCTCTGCAGGTGAAGGATGAATTCAGCAGCAGAAGACGAAGATGCTGCTCAATTAGAAACCGTCAAATCTGTCACCCTCACTCAGGACAGCGATGGAAGCATTATTCTGCACTGTCCTCCCAGCGGTGGGTCAGCACGCTCACAAATGCGCATTTCACTCTATGGCTTTTGCGAGGGAGGTTTCTCATACGTGTGCGTTTTTGTGTAGATGAGGACTCGGAGCCCCTACAGAAGAAGCTGAGACTCTCCACTGAGGAACAGGTGGACTCTGAGAAGCCTCAGTTTTCTGTTGTCACTCTGCCAAGTGAGACGTTTTGTATTTCTGTCCCTCATTTAGGTCACTGTTTGTTTACAGTAGCTGATGATTCTGAAAAATGATTTGACACCTGAATGGAACAAACGCTGACTTCTAAACTGTTTGAAGCCATGACTGATTTTCATCAGACACTAAAAAACACACAACAATGGTCAGAATTGAACAACAATAGGTACTTTGTGGTATCGTCTTTAGCAGGCTACAGACTCACTACACATAAGGAGAGCTGAAAACAAAAGAGACTCAATAGTTTCTGAATAAAGTTTTTTTTCTGTCTCTTTGACATCTTCAGTGTTGGAGAATGAGAGCTTCAAGGTGACGATGACTGGCACAGCCGACAGCGATCTCTCTGAGGACGGAGTCACTCAAATAGAGGTACATCCTGCTCTTTCACCTTGTGCTGATCTTGGTTTTTAGAAAACCCAAAACAATTGCTGGTTCTCGGCTTCTAAAACATGATCTTGCGGTAAGAAGAGGACTTTTTTGTTTACTTTCCTTTACTGATAACTGGCTGAAAATCCTTTAAAAATGGTCATTTCTGTACAGATTCTGCATCAAGAAGAAGACACTCTGTCAGCCAATGAGAAGGCGGAGGTGTCACCGGTCAGCCAGGCCTGGTTTACAACAAAAGAGGACAAAGATACGCTGGCTAACAAAGGTGCCGCCTTCACTCAGCACATCTAAAAATCCGCTGGATGTCTATACTCAGACTGGTCACAGACAGATTTGAAGGAAATTATTAAGTGGTTCTGGTTTCAGTCATGATCTAGATTCAATTTTAAGGTGTATTTAAAATGAAAACATGTCAAAGTACTTTTGGGCTTGGTTTGATAATGGCTAAGGGCTTTAGGAGGGTTTTAACCTGGTGTGTTTTTTTTAAATAGGTTTAATAGATTTAGTCGGGATAGTTAGAACCGCGGGCTGAATTTTGGATTTGCCCCTCGTATCTGAAGGTTATTGACTTTATTTTAGAAAACAGTGAACAGTAGTTTAAGCCAAATTTTGGGTCTTTTATTTGTGTTTGAATTGGTTTGAACAAGGTTTTCAGATTGCTTTGCACAGGATCTGGAGCTGTTTTTTCAATGATTTCAAACTAGTCCTATACTATATTTGGACTTGTTCATACAATTATTTACATAGAATTTATTCAAAGTTTAAGGATGAATTTAATTTGAATACTTGGACTTGGTTGGAGCAGATCACTTTTGCATGGTTTTCAAATTGTAAGTTTAAACTGGGTTTTTTTTAACTATTTTTAGGATGGATTTGATGTTTTATTAGGAGTTTAATTTGGACTCAGTTGCTAAGTAAATTCAGACTGGTTTGAGGTCTTGAATTTGGAGGATCAAACTATTTCATGAAATTTATTAAACAAATAGTTTAGAAGATAGTTTGTTTAAAGAGCAGATGTGCTGAGTTTAAAGTTTTTTTTTTTTAAATCGCCATCGTCCCTGTTTGCTTCAGGGTGACGCAGAAGGCCTTCAACATTTTTTCTTTGCAGGTCATAAATGGAAACAAGGCATGTGGTCTAAAGAGGAGATTGACGTTCTGATGAGCAACATCGACCGATATGTGAAGGTACAACTCTCTTTTTCCACAACTGTCATCAGTGCTGACCGAAGGTGTATACTCTAAAATCTTTGATGTGTGTCCAGGGCCGCGGGATCCAAGACCCGGCGGAGATCATTTTTGAAATGTCCAAAGAGGAGAGGAAGGATTTCTATCGCTCTGTGGCGTTGGGGTTGAACCGGCCGCTGTTCGCCGTCTACAGACGCGTTTTACGAATGTACGACAACCGGAACCACGTCGGCAAGTGAGTCCAAAAGGAAGAGATGGACAGGAGCATGCTGCAGGTTTATTATTGTGTCTAAGTTGTAAATTGTGTGCGTTTCTCTGCAAGGTATACTCCAGAGGACATTGAGAAGCTAAAGGCGTGAGTAGAAGGTGCTTTTTTGTTGGCTTTAAAGAAATATGAGGATGTTGTAACTTGTCTTTGTGTCTTCTCAGGCTGAGGGAGAAACACGGGAACGACTGGGCAACGATTGGAGCAGCTCTGGGACGCAGTGCCTCTTCTGTCAAAGACCGCTGCCGTCTGATGAAGGACACCTGTAACACAGGTGAGGAGGGGTGTGGCGGTCAGCCCCGGCTCCAAATCTGGTGGTTCTTTTCATAGAAAACTGATGTTTCTCAACCAGGAAAATGGAGCGAGGAGGAGGAGAGACGGCTCGCCGAGGTCGTGTACGAGATGGCCGGAGTGTCGCCGGGATCCGCCGTCACAGGAGGCGTTTCCTGGGCGACGGTGGCGGACCGGGTCCGCACGCGCTCCGAGAAACAGTGTCGGTCGAAATGGCTGAACTACCTGAACTGGAAACACAGCGGAGGAGCCGAGTGGACAAAAGAGGATGACCTGAACCTGTTGCGGAGGTAAAAAGTGTGTGCTGGTGCAGTGCAGAGCCCTCATCCAGAACACACGACCCTTAAGACCCCGTGTGTTTCAGGATATCCGTGCTGAAAGTGGAGGATGAGAATGAAATCAAGTGGGAGGATCTGGCATGGGGGTGGAGCAGCGTCCGGTCCCCTCAGTGGCTGCGGTCCAAGTGGTGGAGCATCAAGAGACAAGTAGCCAATCACAAGGAAATCCCCTTCAGCGGTACACAAACACACACAAAGCCGCTCATTTCTAGGACTGCAAGTTCTAAAATGGCAGACTGTTTTTCTAATGCAGCTCTGAAAACCGTTTCAGGATGGTTGCCATTGGACTGAAAATAGAACAATCTTAAAAAAGAGTGCATCAAAAATAGATTGAAAATCACCAAAGAATATTTAAACTGGTAGAAAAAGACACAAAAACACTCACAGACTAATTGCAAAGGTGACAGTAGATTAAACGAGCAAATCAAGTTGCTGTATTAATCCCAAAAAGCGTTTATATTAGCCAAACCACTGACTGTTTAGTTTTCTGTGTGTCGACAGTGCTCCTGAAGGGCCTCGAGGAGCTGATGATGACCTCACAGACATCATCTGTACCAGGGAGTCCCACGTCCTCCTCTTCGCTCCAGATCCGCCTCACCCGATTGGACGAGAGCAGCAGCAGCCCCGTCCCCAGCTCAGTCGCAGCCCTGCAGATCCCCGTGCAGATCCCGCTGCAGTTCACACACCTGGGTGAGACTCGCACTGCAGTTTCGTAAGACAACATTTCATTGGCCAGGTAGTTGTTGGCTTTGGACACCTAGGTACTGTGGTGAATTCAACTATATTTCCAGCTCTTATGAGTTTAAATGCACCTGAACATTTTCATTTTTGTACATTCTTGTCACTTGGGTAGGACATGGTGATTTATTCACTTAGATCCATTCAAATGTTAGATGCATTTCTTTAAGTGGGTACTTTGTTTTATAACAAGTATGCTAATTGGGTTGAGAAGGCTTAAATATCAGTAAATCTATTAAATGATAGTGTGACCTCACCTGTGATGAGTAAAATAAATCAAAGTGTCACGCGCTGCCAGCATTTGTGTGGAAAGCTCTGAAAACACTGAAAACAGCAGAGGAAGACTCAAAAGCACCGTTTTTTCATCAATCTCACCCACTAAGCTTTGTGTGTGTGTGTTTGTTTGTCCTTCCAGCCTCAGATTCTGCAGCAGCCAGCGACAGTGACACCATCACGCTAAACACCGGGGCCCTGCAGACCTTCGAAATCCTGCCGGTGAGCCCGTTATGACCGTCCCATCACTCCAGACAACCCTCAGGGGCTGCATCAGCTGTTAAAGTAGTCAAAAAACCACAGATTAGAGTCGGGGGGTTCCTGAATGACTTTTTAATTTGTGTAAAACTAACTTTTAATGGTTTCACTGTTAATTGCTCTCATTCTATGTTTTATTTCCTGTCATCTTTTCAGTCCTTCCACCTACAGCCCACTGGCACCCCCGGGACCTACTACCTCCAGACGACGTCCAACCAGAGCCTCCCTCTCAGTTTAGCCAATAACAGCACGGTTACCCTGACGACGGGCTCCTCTCCCTCATCACACGAACACATCATCCTTCACAGTCTGTCGGTCAGTTGGATTTTCCTCAGAAATGAGGTTTAAACCTGTTTGGGGGTGTTTTTTATGGGTTTTTGTGGGTCCTCCTCAGAGTGACAGCCTCTGCTCCAGCGACAGCGTCATCATCCAGACGGTTTCCTCTGACCCCGCCTCCTCAGACACGCTCAGCCAACCACAGCTGGTTGTGGAAACAGAGGAGCAGAACCAGGAAGACGGGCTGGATGCCACAAATCTGCTGAGTGGTTCAGAGAGGGTAGAAACTCACGAGCCAATTAAAGAAGGCTTCTCCGATAAGGTATAAAAACGGAGCTCCTTTAGTTTACTACAGTTCTATTTGAATGATTAGAATCTCTGCAATTGCTCTGCTTACTTTTGATATATTTTGTTTTTGGTGCCTTTAGCTCCGTTTTGCAGTTAGTATTGAACATTAAATTAACCTGTTTGAATATTTGTGTCAGGGTCTGAACTCCCCATCTGCTGAGGGTCCAGTGGTGCATTCTGGGATAACATCTGGCAGCACCGTGCTCATTGTGTCCCCTCCAAACATCAGCAGCACTCTCACGGGTAACACACAGCCATAAATATGTGACGCTGGCTATCTTTAGACTGTGACCAACGCATTGATCATCTGTTCTAATTAATTGAATGTATCGCTGAACGAGGCAAATCCAAATTCAAATGAACAGCATGTGACCTATTACACTATTGACATTTGTGATGCTACAGTTATAACTCTGTTTGGATGTTTGAGAGCAGCAGCTGTTGTTCTTCAGCTTACATTTGACAGTTTTTCAGAAAACAGAGTTGGTTTAAACAGCCGACAACAAATGTGCTATTAAAAGGACCTGCTCTGAGCGTGGTGTTTGGGAATTTTCTGACTCCCAAAACAGCTCGGATACATTCCATCTGTTTGATAGCACAAAGATGGGATGCTTTATAAATCTGGACTAGTTGAAGTTGTGGAAAAAACCCTGATATCAGGGTAGGGATTGTTTACACTGCCTCCTGGTGGCCAGAAAACAGTATTGCAGATGACAAAATCTCCGCTACAAATAGCATAAAGGAGCAGCTGGTGTTCTGATGGGGCTGCTTTACTCTCTGAGCAGAGGATTTATGTTTATACCCAGGCCTAGTCAGCATTTTTCTGCATTACTCAAAATGTTTAGAGTTTTACAACCACAAATCTGATCATCTCCTTCTGTCTGTGCTCAGATCCTATCTTGGAGAACCAGGAAGGCTCGGACTGAGTCGCGCGGACCACCTGAGGAGGCCGCTGGCGCCTCAGCGTGTTGAACTGTGAGTTAAAACGTCAGACTTTGTTTTTAAAGCGGGACGGGACTGAGACGGTCGTGCGAAATGACACAGGATGGAGTGTGAACTGTTTGAAACCCTGGATTAAATGTGAACGCAGCTCCTCACAGCCTCAGTGGGGCCATGTTCAAGAGGACTACGCAAAAATGGACGTATCAAAACTTCATTGTCCTGTTCAAAGGTGAACCAAAACATGGCGAAGTGTCCTAAACTAAAGCCTGTTTTCACTTCCACCGAGAAAAGAATGTAAAGAGGTGCCTGATGGTGGCAGACCAAATGATACCCTTTTGTTATGAAAATAATGATAATAAACTATTTAAATATCTTTTCACATGAACTTAAATGGTTTTAAGTGCATGTGCAAATATAGGAGCTAAACTAGTTCCATTTTTCTAGTATTTTCCTCCAATATTCTAGCTGCTTCCATGTTTTTTCAGTGTAAGACACAAAGAGTACAGCGAAACAAACCAAATATCACAGGTAACAGCTATCAATAAACATGAAAATGTGAATTGTAATTTAAAATCCCTCTATGAAGCTTGAAGTGAAAGGTTACACAATTATTTATTCCATGAAACATTCATAAAAAACATGGCTTGACGGGACTACAGTCACAGTGCGGTGGTTCTGATTCGCTCCGTGTTCAGTTGAATTGTTGATGCTGTGATGAATCTTTGAAATCAAAGAAATTATTTGCTGTTCAGAACCACAAATTCCCTGCTGATACTTCCGTGCTGACACAGAAATGACAAAGGCCAACAATGAAAACATCGTATACCGTATTCTGCTGTGCAGCACTTTATCTTAAAAAACTGTGCTGCTACTGGATGGACTGACCTACCCCCCCACACAGAGAGTTTCTGGAATGCTTCCTAAAATAGAAACTTTGACAAATGCAACACAGAGGACAGACTGACAGGTTGATGGTTTGGCTTTTGTTGATGGTGACCACAGAGACTTGATTTGGACCGGCTGAATCAGTCTGCAAATGGACTTTCTCTACAGCCTGACTGGAAATCGATCAGTGTGTTTCTCAATGCTTTGCTCACACAAACCTCATGTCAGCATGCTAAAGTTACTCTTTAACCAGATGTACTCAGAAGCCCTGCTCTCAGAAAGCAACATTAACAGCTTCTTTTGGAGGGAACACTCTTGACTTATCATTGAAACACCTCAGTATAGGTATAGCATCTTGGATGTCATCTTAAACAGGGAATGTTTGACTGAACCTGAGCCCTCAGATATCCATTACTTTCGCTAACCTTTGGAATAAATTAATTTCTGTCATTTGTTTATATCTCAAAAGACAAAAAGTGAAGACCTGTCTGTTGGGAAGTGGCTGTGGCACACAGCACCGTGTAAGCCATGACAGTGGCATTGTTCTGGGAGCAGACTGTTACGAAACTCGGCCATTAATAACCACACACTGGAATCCAATTGATCCAAGCACAACGGCAGTAATGACTCCATGTGTCAGCATCTGGTGGTTTGATCTGCTTTATCGGGACGATTTTCAGCTGCTTTTCTTAATGTGTACCGTGGAAGTGTGAATGTGTGAAGTTGACGTTTGCATCACATGAAAATCAGAAGTTCAGCTACAGGCCCAGGCCAGTGCTAAACAATGGGGTCGCCACATGTGGAGCATGTTCACTCAAATGTAAATGAATAGAACACAAACTGGACACGAAAAATGTTAATAGCTGAAAGTTTTAGTTTTGTAAAACATATTTTAATAAGATGATTTCATTGGATGAAATAGAGGGGAAAAAATGGAATTGTGAATAAAGAGGCATTAATATTTTTTTATTACAACTTCTTTTTTTGATGGCTTGACTTCTATGAGGACTTAGTTAACTGAGATTAGGATATGGTCTATTTTCCTGAAGGAAAATTTGGGATTTTCTTTCCTGACGCCTTCTTTGGTTGACTTGCATGTTTCCCTTCGATAAGCTTCCTATTTTTTGATGCTCTAAGTTTCGCACAAACCTGACTGGAAACAACCAAAGTCTTTGGCCACATCCTGAGTTATATTACTTTCTTTGAATCATTTCCACTATCTCCACTGTTGGCTCTCTTCTAAGAATAATTTTTGCTGGCAGTCAACCGAGAGCAAAAAGTCTACAAGGACTCTTAACTGCACTTATTTGCTTAGACTTGTGAAGGTGTTTAAAAAAGAAAAACAACGCAAATTACAAGGTGTTTCAACTAGTTTTTTTGTAAACTTCATGGGCAAAAACCCCATTTTAAATCTTAAAATTCTAGTTTTCTAGTCAAAATGTTCAGCTACAGTTCTTTTGTCTTCAAACGTTTTTTCTAATAAATAGAAGCTGAATGAACATTCATCTAGTGTGACGATTCCATGTCCTCTCTCAGAGGCTGTGTGTAAAGCACTGGTGCCACAGCTGGCCTGGCTGTGTGTGGCTGTGATGCAAAAATAAAGTCAGCCATCCTTAGTGCAAGATTTGGCAGTCAGTTTAATCTGGCTTTCAAATCTAGTTAAAAAAAAAAAAGCTCCTCTTAGTGGGATGTGGTTGAAAAACTGATTAAATCTAACAAACATCCAAACGGTTGTTTACCTGTCCCAGAACTCTCATATGCTGCATGTGAAACTACGTAGTTTGAATAACAGTCTACAGTACTGACAGAAAGGAGGCTCCATGAGGACCCTCCTGCTTCGGGCGCTGTGTTTAAATGCTCTAAACATGCTTCCGGTTTGAAAGGGAAAACCCTCCCCTTTTCTTGACCTTAATTCTGCGATTCTGTAACTCTCCTCTTGTGCTGTCCGACTCTTATAAAAAAGATCAATATGTTTGCATATGCTTTGCATAGCCAATTGAAAGATGATAACCAAATCCATATTTAGTCTCACTTATTGCATCCATGGAGAGGTATCCTTGGAAATGTGATTACAGTCATCGGTGATGTTTATTTGCATGTAAACACAGCTGTTTTTGTGAAAGTTTGTCTCCCAGCAAACAGAGTTATGGCCTCTTAACAGTACATCAAGGCTCTGACACGGTGACCTGGTGTGTCCAGTGTGGTTGCATAATTCCTCATTAACACATAGTTAGTGGTCCTCGCTGGTTTTTGGTCCCAGGGTCCCCTGAAGGTTCGGGTTAGTCTATCAGCGTTTGTTTTTTGTTTTTTTTTCTTTTTGGTCATGTGAGTCTTCAGTGTTGGTCCAATGGGAGTGGTGGACCTCCACCTGTGCTTCCATCTGTCAAGGCCATGTCGTCCCTTCTTCTTCCCCCTCTCCTTCCTCTTCCTCCATCTTTACCTGACGTCAAAGAAGTAGAGGTTGGCACATAGACACAGCAGAATGATGGACGCCAGCATGTAGTAGATCAGGTTCCTGAATTTAGGTTCCAGGTCTCCCTGCCGGTACCAGAATATCTGGGGAGACATGGAGGACAGATTGTTTTAGAAAGACAGATCTGTGGAACAACAAAAACAGCAGAAAAGACATGCAGAAACAAACACAAGAGCTGGTGATGGGTTTCACCCTTCAGGGCTCCCGTAGTCACAAAAACTGATAGGAGTGAGGTGTAGAAGGAACATGACGGGAAAGTGGAGCAGTAGAAACAGATAGTGTGACGTGTGTGTGTGTGTGTGCGCGCGCGCATTACCAGCACTATTGTGGATCCACACGTTAACAAGATGCACACGGCAAAGAATATGTTTAGAGGCCGCGGGGGCAACGTTGGGAACACAAAAGAGCCGATCACAGTCACCTGTTGGACAGAGATATTTGTTCCAGTTATGACACTATACTGACGTAGATGTTCAGAGAATAACTAAAACAAATCAAGTAAATCTTTAAAAAGAAGCTTTCAGGGTTTGTCAAAAGTGCCTGAGTCAGCAAGAGAAGAACCATTAGCCTTTAAAGCAAATTCTGTTTCATTTTAGACGGTCAGCAAAATGTTTAGAAAACAATTTTTTTCTTCAAATCTACAAACACCAAAACTAAATCAAGGTCAACAACACAACACATGCAATCAGATCCCCCTAAGTATAATGACTTCTGACTATTCAACTACTCCAAAATATGAGAATGCCTTCTAATCCATTCAGAGGGGAAACATCAAGAAACATTCTCTGCATTCTTCCACTGATTTCATGTGGACTCATTCATACTTTTAGTTTGCTGCTTTTTGAAAACGGATGTCAGATGACGAGGCGTTAAAAGTGGTTCCACTTTTATTCTACTGCTGCACCAATCAAACCGATTTGCTGTGAGCTGAGCTGCTGTGGCTCTTCATGTGAAATTAAACTTGTGGGTCAACACCAACATCTGACAAAGACCCTGTTGTATACTTACTAGGACGACCACGGACGTAAATCCCCCAACTGCCATGTTGATGATTCGATCCTGGGGAAGAGACACAGGTTTGAATCGGAACTGTAGAAGTGACATTTTTTCATGCCCCTGGATATATCAAATCGTTTATATCTGGTTTATCTTAAGATGTCTGGTTTATCTCCTCCAACCAAAAGACAAATACAACCCCGCAGTGTTGTTTTACTGATGGATCTTTTCTGTCTGAGGCTGCTTTTTAAAAACCTTTTTAAAAAAAATCTGTTGGTCTTTTTTAAATTACGCAAATTCTCAGACAGAAAACAGGGTTAACCCAGCCAGACCCAAGGTAGAACAAGAGCAGCATGTATTCAGTCTAATCCAAAAGCAAAGAAAGATTTGAGGAAAAAACATGGAGACTGTCGCTTTCTTCCACTTCAGAATTTTAGTATCTGTTTGAGAACCCTGCATATAGGCATACACCTCTCAACAGCCCTACATGAATGATTTTTTAAAAATGTAAATCCCAAATCTGTTCAGTGATGATGATAAATACAATGTGAGTATATTATGACAATTCCTGATACCCACCCGGGCCGAGGTCTCCCCGAAGAGGGGCCTGTTGTCCAGGCCGCTGGTGCCATAGCTTCTGGTGGGGAAGTCGTCCATGGCGGCTGCAGCAGAGGCTCATTCAGCACTTCCTCCTCAGAGCGCCGGCCCGGCGCGGCATGCTCGCCTCGGGCGGCGTTGGGCAGCGGCGTGTTGGGACTGTCAGACCCCCCCCGCTGGCAGCATTACGGAGCCGGAGCGCTGCAGACCTGGTAGGCGGCTGACCTGTGTGACAGCAGGAAGGCTTTTTACTTTTGTGGTGAGCCACACGACTGGAGCTTCCTGTCGCAACTCGAAGAACCTTAAAAACAAAGTGCAGCATGAACTCATTTTGGCCCTGAAATTTGTGTCTGTAAGATTAACTATCCAGCAACTTTAGACCCTTTAAAATGAGCAGGGAACACACAGAAAATAAGATTTAATCTGAACCAGAGCAAAATGCCGAGACGCATTAGAAAACCACACATTTTAGTTTGGGCACGTTAAAAGTTTAATAGAAACACTGAAAAAGCATTAGTACGTTTTTTTTTTTTAAATGTTCAAACACACCCTTTGATACAAATATGGAGTCAGCTGCTTGTGGACCCAGCCTCTGAAACAAGAGTAGATGTGAGGAATCCTAACAACCCAGACACAGTGCCCATTCCAAAACCATCTAAACACATGTGGTCCAGGCGTATGAAGCCCCTTTTCTTTTCTGAATTATTTGGAAAGTAAAAACAGGTGAGGGGGGACAACTGAGCCGTGAACAACTGATAATCTGTGGTGAACGGATGTGTGCGCTGAACAGTGATTGTGTCCGACAAATCTCAAACACAGATCTTGTGACAGAGGCCTGACGGCAGCGAAAAGGAGGGAAGCAGCTTCTCAACGAACGGGTATGGAAATGTGGTTTCAGGTGAACACACAAAGCACAAACTGACTACACAGAAAGTTTTGTTCCAGTGGCATTCACCACAGATAAATGTGAAACTCAGAGTAGAAAAAAGACGTCTCTGGATCCACCCGCAGGGACCAGATAGCTCGATTACTTTCTGTTAGTATCCTCAGCAGTCACAGTGGGTACGGAGCTACTGACGCACTACAACGGACCAGCTGAGCAAAGTCCGGCCCGGTCCCTTTAGCACCAGTTCCAGCTCCAAATGGATTATTCTGTCTCTGAGCCATCGATGAATTATCTGGAACAATATCTTATCTTTGAAATTACTGTTTTAGTGTAGCTAATCAGTAAATCTGATTAATGTAACTCATTATGTTAGTTACAGTTATTTACCAAGCAAACAGCACTTTTTTTTGCCTCTAATAACATTGTCTTTTTAGTAGCATTGAAACAGGAGAAATCTTTAGTTTTTGCTGATCAGCTGAAACAACTGTTAATATTTTTACCATTTTAGAGCATTTAGTTGCAGATAATCTTTTGGACTTCAAATTGTAGTTATTTTGATGCTGTTGAAACTGTGGGGAAAAAAAAACTGTGTCTCTGTGGCTGTTGGCTGAAGAAAGCGCTGAAATGTCAACTAAATCTGAGTGCAGTTCCTTCTGCTTCACTTCCTCTATTTGCAGATAACAAACCACAGCTGGCTCAATTGTCAGAGTAAACTGTGCTGGTGATGACTGACAAAAGAGGAAGCTGGAATCAGAAAAACTTTCTTCACCGATTCAGCTGTGAGGGCCCATTCTTGTGGTCATCTCTCTCTCTCTTCATCCAAACTTCATATTTAAGAGATACCTAACACATCAGGGCAGGTAAAAAAAAACACCCTACAACAGATAAACACATCACCACGGGAGACTTTGATTCATTAAATCATTGTCTGCAACTTATTTTATATAAAACATTTCTGTCAAAATGAGTTTAGTCTCTCCATCAGAACATATTCAATCCACTTGGACCACATTCCACTAAATCGGCTCATTTCCAAAGAGTGTCAACCTTTCCATTGTATAGAATTCAGGAATAATATTTAGTCCATCACATGATGTTGGAGCATCTGGTTTTTGACCATTTCCCACATGAAACCTTTTTCACGCCTCAACAATGATACCTTTTAATTTTTTTTAAAACTTCTTTTCCCTTTTACATGAACTACAAACTGAACCTCTTAGGTTCTGCCCAGCTCCACCTAATCTACCCTTAACTTTACATCCTTAAATGAGAATAGGGATGAAACTGACTTGGATCACCTGAAATGTGTTTTGCAAGTTTCACAATTGACATAGAATTGAGACAGGTGTTTCCTAAATTTAGCTGGGTGGTTGTTATCGAAACTGAAGATATACTCTACCTCAGCCAAAGAACTAGCATCTTCAGTAAAAGATTAATGGAGTAATAGCTGTTCTGCTCAGCTTTTAAGGCATTGTCAACCTGCAGAAAAAAATGGAAGAGGAGGCAAAATGCTCGTGTGAGCTTTTTCTTTTAACGTTTCCATGTAGATAACCACGACAGGAATAAACCCTGGAAGGAGTCGGTAGAAGACCACTGATCCAATGAGCGTTCAGGAGAGTCAAATACCATTTGAGCTGTGTAAATAATATTCCAGTTTTTCAAACCTCCAATTGGCATAACAACTGCAACCAATGTAAAGGATTCCTGTAATAAAGTAGAGAAAATGTTTTTCTTTATGGATTGACCTATTTTTTCTTTACTTCCTTTGTAGTGCTGACTTTTAAAAACCGTCAGGTTATCAGTGTAACCTTGGTTCTCTGAAAACTTGCCCGGTATCTCACAATGTGAGAGTACCTTAACCGCTGCATGAAATGGCTACAATTATAAGGAAAGACTGCATACTGTTAATAAAGTCTAATCTCTGACTACAAAGTACAAGGTGAGTGACAGGAAGGCTTTCTTCCAATGCCAGCCTTAATCAGTTAAAGTATCATTTTCATAAACGTCACTTATAGTCTCATACAGTCAGATCAAATGGAAACATTCACTTTCTATAGCAAAGAAAGGCAACGTTTTGGCTCATTTTGTGACAAATTCGCCCACATCCCTTTTTCTGTTAGCACAGCTGGGGGCAACAGCCTATTTTTAGACACATTAGGCAGCACACAAAACTATAAAAAACGTGTTTATCTTCTCGAAGTTTGGCTATCTTATCATGAGACTGAGACAACATAGCGGCTTAAAGAGATAGTAAACGCTCCTAAACACCCTGCAGAATGGTTCTCACAAAAACAGATGCCTCTATTTCTGCTTTTATGGGTGACAAGGCAGCAGGAAAGGAAATAAAACCCTCTCAAAGCTGTCTCAGCAGAAAAAAAATACACACAAGGGGAAAACAACGGCCTCATTATAGGATGGAATAAACCTGGCCTAAAGCAACATTCCTCCACAGCCTTGTGATTCAATAGGCTTCTTAAAACAACCACCCAGCTTAAGTGAGATAACAAGGAAAGTTTCTGCTTCACATGTGAACTGAGAGTTATGATGCTGTAGAGGCTGGAGACGGGTCACGGACAAAACAGTCAGCTGAATGCTGGTAACTGGAGGTAAACAAGAAACCTGGAAAAAAGATTTAAAATACATTAAGTGATTGCTTTTGGAGCAATGTTTGACATCTGAAATATAATAAGTAAAGATTTTGGGGTGTCTTGAGTTTTGGATATGGATATTTCAGTAGAATAAATAAAATGATATCTACTTGCTTGTAAAACCCACCAGAGAAAGCCCATATTTGCACTGATACCATTGAATAATTGTAGAAAACAAGAAAAGTGAAGGCAGTGATAAAAACCCCACAACATTCAGCTCAATATCACTGAAGGTAACCAGGTAACTTTTTATGTCTGATTAAATATAATAAACTCATACTGAGCTAAATCAAACCAGTTGAGACTATAACCAAGGTACAGAAGTCCACTTTTAAATCAGTTCAATTACTTTCAACGCTAGAAATAGGATTACAATCCGACTCAAAACAACATGATTTGGGTGTGTTAATGAGTGAAGCAATAAATTATTGTTATCTGAAGTTAAACAGTAGTAAAATATCAAATTAAAATCTCTATGATGTCAAAGTTATAATCATAGCATAGTTAAAATTAAATTAAGTTACATCAACCATTCAAGTGTTATTGGTTTGACGGGTGATTTTGTAATAAGATTGAGACATTAATTTAGATCATTGATAAAAGAATATACTCAGTGTAATGTCTTTAAATAGAAAAGCCAAGTGTCAGTGACTTGTGGGAGAGTTGAAACTGTTCTGTCTGAAGTTTCACTCCATATTTGACCACTTTATTTAGCTTATAGACAGTTTATTAGGCTGGTTGCAGATTTAAAACAATCTTAAGTTTGCAGAAACTGTGATTGTTAGCTGTGTAAGTAAACTCACCTCAGGTTAACCGGTCTTAGGCTAGCGATACGCCAGTAATGCGTCGAAAGAACAGGTTATCATCAGCTGGCAATATCGTTTAATACTCGTAAACTGGCACGATAAAAGACAGCAGTAAAGCTGCCCTCACCCTTTAGCCAACCCAAGCTTTGCTGGTTATAAGCGACCCAAGGCTAACTGAAGGCAGGCTAACGAAGCTAAGCTAACCGGGCATACGTTCCTCCACCGCCCCAGAATCAACATACTCTCAAAAACTGAGCGGAAAAGCTGCTGAACCGCTCGTTTCCGTCAGATTTACTTGCCTCACAGCTCCCGTGTAGACTCCGGCGACAACATAACTTCGCAAAAGCCGTGCAATAGGGTCAGAATTAAAGGGAATAAGCCCGGTAGCTTCAGTTCAAGCTGTTAAAGGTGAGTGCACTTCACTGTTGTTGAGCCGACCGCTGGTCGGGTGACGTCACCGGCGCTCGCGCGGCTCACCAAATTGACTTATCAGAGATGCGCGCTGTCTCCTTCCTAAATCCCTCAAACTGGACCGAGATGATCAGATGGAGATAGAAAAAAGAAACACAAAAAGATGACATGGTTCTAAGTCATGCTCCGGCTTCTGTTTGGGCTCACTTATTTACAAAACCTGTAATATCTTTTGTATTTCCTGACACAAAGGGGGGTAAGGTTGATCTTTTTTGTTTAACACAAAATAAATACTAATAGTCTTATTTTTTTTAAAAATTGGAATAGATATTGACACAGTGAGATGACATAAGTACTCCAGGGAAAGACCTGGGTTCCAACCAGAGTGTACAGTTCAGATCTATTTAATTCTCCAGCATTGGGATCGACTGTTTAGTTTTTTTCCCTTTTAATAACAAATTAATAAGCACAAACTTCTCTCTGGGAGAGGCAGGAGAAGGTCTTAATTAGGATTAAGAAGCTCAGATGTGAGAGGCAGCGGGGTCCACACATAATCTCCCTCCATGTTACCATCACATGAGGAGAATGTGACAGACTGAGATTAATCCCAGCAAAAGAAAAGCCTCTGCATTGTATTGAAACATGCCGTGAGCACAAGGCACAGAGTATTTCCTCAGTGATCCTCAGCCTGATGAAGAAAACCTGTTTGTGCATTAATTCATGAAGCACAGTGGCTCGAAAAGGAGCCGCAGGCCTATGATCCACAGCCATTTTCAAATATGTGTGTACTATTCCAGCCTACGCAGCTTCACTGAAGGAAAAATCTTTTTGCTTATCTCTCTGTGACAACCCGCCTCAAGCAGAAGGGTTTATTTTTGTCTCATTAGTTTATTCGACGTAAATGGTTCATGAACGTTACCATAGTTTTGTCAGAAAGTTAAGTCTTAGCTGTAGTACCTGGAAAGTTATTATAAAGTTATCCTGAAACAAAAATGAAAATTATAATGAAAGTGACTCCGATTATTCTAGCACACAGCCCAGATTAACCTGAAAACTGTTGACTACACCAGAGTAAACAGCCTGTTGATCCATTAAAAGTTCAAATCAAGTTTAATGCATTTGAAGGGACCATTTTCTCATCTTATATACTTTTACTCTTATAAAGACATCAGAAATTGCTTTTCATCATCATCCTAAAGTTACTCATGTGTAGTTATGTCCAATGATACATATTTCACAACAGCTTTTTCCCTACATTGCACAAAAAACACATATTGATATCAAGAAGTCTGATGGTGAGTTATATTTGTCTTTGTATCACAAACTGCACAGTATTTACCTTGTGGTGGTAAACTGGAAAGTGTTAAGATTTTATATGGACCTGTAGTTATCTTGAAGTGTGTAGCATAAACATGGTCCTTAAAAACTGAAATGACCTACGCCCTGTTTAGTTGTAATTCTGGGGACAAAAAAAACTTTATCTGAAGACCTCAGATGTCCGGGTGGTGTCTATGGTAGAACGTCACGGTCTGTAATAGTTTGAAAACCGGAAGCGGTCGTACATGACAGTAGGTGGCGCTGTGGGCAGCGTGTGCCGGAACTGCCACTAAACAGAACGTAGAAGAAGAATAGCACTTTTCTTTTTTTTTTCCTCTCCTGTGGGCGGGACAAACAAACTGAACTCAGGTGATGCTCGGGAAGTATGTCGGCGTCTGAATGCGGCTAGCGGCGTTAGGTTCTTCTTTTTTAACCGTTGTGATAGAGCTCGAAACAGATATGAGCTCCTTTGCGGGTCGAATGAAGGAGTATCCGTACATTTCTCTGGACCGGTTCGACAGGGAGAACCTACATGCCCGGGCATATTTCCTCTCCCACTGTCACAAAGGTAAGCTAGCAGCCTCACAGCTGGGACGGTATCGCCAAATTAGTGGGTTTATTCCAACTGTTGTTCTGTTTTACCGTCAACAGACCACATGAAGGGACTTAAAGGACCTTTTCTGAAGAGAAAACTGCATATCAGGTAATAGTAGTGCTTTTCTTCCATAAATAAAGGTCGGAATGATTTAAGAAACCTACTGCTGTACGAACCACACTTATAACGACACTGATTTATTATTTGATAATTAAGATAGAATGAAATAAACTGACCAAGGCAAAAAGTGGCGTGTTGACATTTCTACCTCTTCAACTTGAGCTTAAATATTTAAAAGAACAAACGCTTCATTTCAAAGTTAGTTTTTGTCATACATTTTGTTAAACAGGAGAGTAATTCAGTTAGGAAAATTATTTAAATCATCCCATCTTGCAGCTGAGAATTTTGAGGAATGTTGTTTTTCCTTAAGGCTCTTAACATTGAAATGTGCACCATTTGGAAATGATTTTAAAAAAGAAGAGCCATTTGAAATGTAACTTTTAGACACAAATTCTCAGGATTTTTCATTGTATTTCATACTCTGAACTTTTGGCAGCTTTCCTCCCACTTCCCCCTACTGTAGATCCATTCTCATATTCTCATAGCAGCTGTATTGATACCAGCCATCATTAAAGCCTCTCGTCTTGCCTTGTGCGTACACTTAAAGCACTTCAAAATGAACCTCTCGTATTTGGGAGAAGTAACGCTGTTTTCTGTCCGCAGTCGCACGGTCAGGCTCTACTGCTCCTTTGTGACCAAAGAGCTGCTGCTCAACAACCCAAAGTATGCCTTCTGGGAGGAATACATCGTGAGTTGTTTTTTTTATTCAAATAAAATCCAGAAGATGGGTAAAGTTGGAATCTAAGCTTGTTTGCTGTGTCTTGATGATTGGTTTCTTTTCTTTCAGGTTCCTCTGGAGCTGGAGAGCCCGACTCAGATTTCCCTGGTGGATGAAGCATCTGGGGAGGTGTGTGTTTTTCTTTGACTATGACAGTTAAGCGTCTCAGGTTAGAGATACATCTGTTGTGGGATCAGGTTGTATTCACCAGGTCACAATGGGGAATCTTCACACTCTCGCTGTGTGTTTTTAACCATGTTTTCTGGTGTTTGTTTAACAGAAAGAAGACATCGTGGTGACGTTGCTGCCTGCAGGCCACTGTCCCGGCTCCGTCATGTCAGTTCCACCACTTTTTCTTTTCTTTTTACTTTGGCCTTGAGAAGGAAAACAAAGCATCTTTTAAAATCTTCTCGATTGAACTTGAATATGAATTTCTTGTTTAATGGTTGTTTTTTGACATTTTTAAAACAAATGCATGAATATGTAGAGAATGGTGGAGACAGTTTAGGCCAAAGTCTGTCCTGGAGTACCGCTGTCCTGCAGGTTTCAGAAGTTTTCCTACTTCAACAAACCCGATTGACATCATAGAGCTGACCGGTGCAAAGCTCAACAATGTCCAGCCAAGTTCCAGTTTAATCAGAATCAGGTGTGCAGAAGCAGGAAAAGGCCTGAAACCTGCAGGACAGCGGCCTTCGTTCAGGGTGTTGTAGTTTAGGATATCAGTGTCATTTCCTGTTGGCTGCACAGTTTGTCACACGTGGTGTGTATCTGTAGGTTCCTGTTCGAGGGGGCACAGGGGAATGTGTTGTACACGGGAGACTTCAGGCTGGCCACCGGAGACGCTTCCAGGATAGAGCACCTGCACTCTGGCAGCAGGTCCTTTAATGCCCCCCCCTCCTTTTTTCACTCATCATTTAGAACGATTTCATGCTGATGTAACCTTTCCACATTTCACAGGGTGAAAGATATTCAGAGCATATATCTGGACTCAACTTTCTATGACCCACGCTTCTACCAGATCCCCACTCGGGTGAATATGATTTCTGTCCTTAGTGCACAAATTCACAAGCATCAGAGAAAAGGAATATTCCTGTGTTTTGGTTTATTTTAGAACTCTAATAATTTTTTTTTGTCAGTTTTTATTTAATGCCTTGACGAACATCAATTTCTGTTAGCATTTCTGTCTGGCACAGAGAATGCCGGGATGGTTGGGGACAGATAAAAATGAAAGAACAGTAATGATATTATTCAAACATGTGGTAATGATTTTGTAGGAAAATCAGTGAAAGTGGAAAATATGAATAAAGCGTGTCCAGTTTGCAAGCAAATGTGTGGAAAAATCAAAGCAGTGGTTAAAATGTTTCCACCTTAGGATGGTTTGCTGGTAGAACCCATCAAACCATTTTTCAGTTTGCAGACTCGGTTCCAGAGTCTCTAGAGGTTAAAATGTCACAATTTCCTATTTAAGAGAACTTAAATTCTTGAGATTATTTTTCCATCTTTGAATTACAGTTGAGGTGTTTTTTTGTAGTCTGCGTTCGTAGTAATCCCTTAATGATCCGTGTGTGTGTGTGTGTGTGTGTGTTTAGGAGCTCTGTTTGAACGGTATCTCTGAGCTCATTGGAAATTGGATCAACCAGAGTTCGTATCATGTCGCGTGGCTCAACTGCAAAGCTGCATACGGATACGAGTACTTGTTTACCAACCTGGGAGAAACGTTCAACACACAGGTGAGGCGTTCACACGCGGTAAGACCTGACTGTATCTACCAAGAATCATTTTAGTCGTGCTGCCCGTTTCAGTTTAAGATGAGTGGACTGTGGACCGGTCAGTTGTCTCTGGCTGCTGATGTGCTGCTAGGCTTCTTGTGACATTCTCTTGTTTGGGTGGTTTCCCTTCAGATCCACGTCAACAGTCTTGCCATGTTTAAGAAGATGCCTGAAATCCTGAGCTACATCACCACGGACCGCAGGACTCAGATCCACGCCTGTCGACACCCAAAGGTCTTATTTCACATCCATTAGAAAACTACAGCCAATACTTTATTCACAATCTTTATTTTTTTTAGCAAACGTAGACATGTTGGGTTTAGATTTCCCTGAAAATGTTCCAGTTTTAGTCGTTGAAACCCTTCCAGGTGTGGAATATGTAGCTTGTTTCTCTTCATGGAAGCAACGTGTCATTTAAGTATGGGGAATTTTATTCAAGCCTTATACACACAGTAGACATAATAGAAATGAGTACAGACAAAAATGCAACAATTACCTTTTTTATTTGAGAACCAGTCACCTCAGACCGTGTTCACAGCTTAGGCTCAAGGTTCCAGAAGCAGACTGGAGGCTCTGCTCAGCCTGTGTGTGTGTGTGTGTGTGTGCAGGATGAGGAGTATTTCCAGGGTAACAGAGTTCCATGCGGGTGCACGGCAGCTGACGGGACTCCTCTCCGCATCATCAGCATCAAACCGTCCACAATGTGGTTCGGAGAAAGGACCAAGAAGACCAACGTAATAATAAAGTAAGAGCCTAAAAGGAACCCGCTCATGTTTTGTGAACAGTTCAGCATAAATCAGTTACTTTAGTTCATAAGAGCTAAATGGGTCTTTTTTGCTGGTTTTCCAGGACAGGAGCCAGTTCATACAGAGCCTGCTTCAGCTTCCACTCCTCCTACTGCGAGGTAAACTTTGATTTCTGATGTAAGTTTATGTTGTGATGACTTGGGTGTAATGTTTAGAACTTTGAAGGCCTCCACTAAAAGAGTGAGCTCCCCTTAGCAGGAGCAGAGAGACCAGTGCTGGTTGGACTGAAAATGCATGTTTCTTATTATATTTTTTTGCCTTTATGAAACGATCGTTCAAATGAACTTCTGGTGGGGGAAAAAAAAAACATATTTCTGTCATTTGGACTCGTCCCACATTCAGCACACCCCAATTTTCTTTTAACTTCCAGATCAAAGACTTCCTGTCGTATCTTCAGCCGGTGAACATCTACCCCAGTGTCATCCCCATCGGGCGCACTCTGACTGAAGTCACACAGATGTGAGCAAGTGAACGAGCTGCGAGCATTTAGTAAGAACCACAGATCCTAAATGTTTGGAGTAAACCAAACTGTGACCGGCAGGTTGAGGCTGATGTGCAGGAACCAGTCCGACCAGTCGGCATTCGTTTACAAACCTCTGGGGGTCCTCAAACGCAGCAGGGTGCAGCAGCCTACCTACGGTAACGCATTCAGAACTCACAGCAGCATGCAGCTCACTGACACATGCTGAAAACACTTTTAAAGGCTCTGCTGATCCTGTCTCCTGAGCAGCCGTGTGTGTGCGGGGTTTAGAGAAATGTCTGTTTCTGTTCAGACTCACAGAGTGACGACGAGCTGTTTGACGGTTTGGAACTGGTGCCGGTGAGGAAAAAGATGGGCCCCAACCAGGATGCAAAAAGTGGGTTGTAACATTTTTGGAGCGGGTGTTGGTGTCATTTGTTCTGTGCTGCCTCTGAGGATGTTTATTCACGCGTGAAGGTTTAGAACTGCTCCCGTCTCCTGCCGGCTTTAAAACGGCTGATCACTACTACGTGTTTGTTGGTTTTAGGTAACGTTCCCGACCCTGCAGCACCTCCCCCCTGCGTGTCCTCACCTCTGATGGCGTCGGACGTGCAGTCTGCCGCACAAAACTACTTTGACTGCACAGAGTCCAATGGTGAGGAGGAAGAGGAAGAGGAGGATGCAGATGAGGAGGGAAAAGAAGAGCAGACAGGCAAAGACTCTCAGATGTGTCCTGCTCAGGCTCCCAAATGGGAGGACTTCTTCACCACAGAGACTCTGACTGACAGCCAGAACAGCCAATCACGGTCCTGCTGCTCTGCCTCCAGAGCCAGCGGCTCTCAGACCCCTGAGCTGTTCAGCGATGAAGAGGAGGCTCCGGACCGGGCCGGCTTCAGCCTGGCCCTGTCCGCCTCTTCCTCCAGCCACTCCTCACAGAACGTGGACTCCAACGTAGCCGACACCCTGATCCTGCAGCCCGGCGGGGGGGACGGGGGGGCGGCCCCGTCCGAGCCCTCAGCGTCTCAGGAGTCGTCTGACTTTGAGGTCGCCTGCACGCCGGAATCCAAAGAACCGCAGCCCGAGGAGCTGACGCTGCTGTACCGGAAACTGGCCTCAGGAGAGGACGTGATCACCAGAAAAGGAAGCCAAGGCTCATTATGACCAACAGAAAGAACAATCCAGAAGTGCCACAAGCTGGACCAGCGATGAGAAATCATTCCTCGAGTTTAAAAGGAAACCTGCAGCTCCAGACATTCTCCCTAAAGACAGACGTTATTTCAGCCGTGAGCTAAACCTGCAGCTGGTTTTCTGGAGCTTTCTGTGCAACATTAGTCAGGGAGGGGGGACCAAACCCAGAGAGTTTGAGTGAAAGGACGGGTGGATGAAAGGTTCCACGCTGCTGCTGTTTGAGAGGAGCTGTAACCAAAGTGGTGGTGTGAGGAGTTCAGAAGCCATGCGTGATGCACCTGTGCACGTGCTCCTCTTCTGCTGGCAGTTGGTGGTTTTGGTTGCACGTCCTCATTGTTAAAGTGGATTAACTGATCTTCTGTATGGAAAGAAATGGAGGTGTTAAACACTTGATTTATAAACAGTACATTATTGCAGTTGAAATTTCAGATAAAAGGAACCACTGTTTGTCTTAAACTTTTGAAGGTCAAAAAGGTCTTAATTAGCTCCAGTAATTAAGTAAAGATCTCATTCATCTATATTTATTCATGTGGATTTCATTACAACAAATGGGGAAAGCACTCACATCAGCAGCTTATCTTCACTTAGGGAACACAGAGGAATTTCTACAGACAAATGACCTGCCACTCCTTTCAAAAACGGGCATGACAGACAACACAATGTAGATGAGCAAGAGGACAAGAAAACCAGCCCCCTCTTTCCCTCTGAGAATAAAAACACAGCTCACCTCAATTACAGGTAAGAAACATTGACCTTCGGGTTACAATTGATGGGTTGAATAAGTGGAAATTACCTCTGAGCTTTTCATGCGCACTGTAGGCCTATGCCAACAAGAAGAAATAAAAACTGGCTCCAGCAAACTCCTCAGACTCTGCAAGATGGTGTAAAATCAGATGCACCAGAAATCCAATCCTTCAACTCAGAAATTCACTACATTATGACCACCACAGGCCTGGTGAAAAAAACCTGGTCTAAAAACAGACCAATTGTTATGGACAGTTTGCTGAAATTCAAACCAAACAGCCCTTTCATAGATTACTGTCATCACCGTGGCTGCAGAGGGGGGTGTACTTCTGCTTTCTGACCACAGGGGGGTGCTGCTGTCACATTTTTCTCCACACCAGCTGAGTCCACAGAGCACAAACACTCGTTAAACGGATGAGAGGAAAAACTGACAGGCAAAGGAGGAGTAAGACCAGATTCCAGGTGGGCTGAATAAAGAAAAACTAAAAACACCTTTCCATTAACTTCCTTACACACTGGCCCATCTTGGCACACTTCTGGAACATAACAAAATAACCAACAGAACGTGACAGTATAGGAATGATTTCAACTGGTCACCGACAAATAAAACATACACATCCCAAGAGACAGCCCCATCGTAGACAAACCTTTAACTAAGGTTCCTCAGAACAAACGTTTGGAAATAAAGTTTTCTGCTAAACTCACCGGTTTCAGCTCCCATGGAGGGCTGACAGAAAACCCCTTCAGCTTTACAGAGCGCATACATGTTTGCTGTAATATGCTGGTTTACTCCAGACCTAAACCAGCCTGAACTCATCAAACTAATTAGCCACACGTGTACGGAAGCCCATCCAGGACAATAGAGGCACACAAACAAATGAAAACCGCTTTTAGACGATAGAAAAAATAGAAAAACAAGAAACCCGTCTGAGTCATAGAAATAATAAGACTAAGATTAAAATATAAGATCATATGAACCTTCAAACCCATTTTGGAAAAAGTTTTTTAAAAGTTAAAAAAAAGTCACAGATGCATCAAAGCTGCAGGGGAAAAAATGTAAAAGTAAAATTCTATTCAATTACAGCCAGGAAAAGGTTGAGATGAACTTAAGAGTGTCCTTCAAACTGACCGGACCCCTCAGAAGTCTTCTGTGATGATGATTAAACAAGTAAAAACGTTTGTCAGGGACTTTTCCTTTTTAAAACACTTAAACAGGAGTTCCTGCTGCTTCAGGTCAAAGTCAAAGCCGTGATCAGACCAGTGGGAGCGGAGTCAGAGCAAAGGCCAGTTCCACAGAGCCCCGACGTCTGAACCTGCAGGTTCATCTCAGGATTCTATGGAGAATTCACCCTCATTTATTTGCACTTTCCTTCAAAGCAGGCAGACGTGTCTTTATCTTTTAAAGCGTGCTGCGTAAATGTTCACTTTTAGCTCCTAGGAACTCAATTCTCACCTTTAAGGATGTCGTTACTTTGATGTTTAGACACGTGTCACCAAATTGCTGCAACTGTCTCCCTGGAAACATCCACAGAAGTGAAGGTCTGAAGTTTGCTGCGGTACACTGGGGGGACGTCAGCACAAAATTAGACCAAAATAAAGTTTCATCATGTTCCGTTTTGGGACAAAATCCTCCCCTGAGGTCTGGAACTACAGTTCCCATAATGAAGGCGCAAGATAGAGGCAAAAATTCTAATCTTGCCGTGGAATTCCCAAAAACCAGATAAATGTCTTGGAATCCCGGTGGTCTCTGGGGGGGCGACGGTCAGAACCCTGTTATTTTCAGCCTGCTGTTGTTTACAGGCTCACACAGTGGTCTCACTGGCCTCCAACGCTTCCTGTGTGCTGCTGAAACACGTCACCATCTCTCTGACAGTTTGCAGCTCCTTTAGGTGTTACGGTCTTTTGTTTTTCATTGTAAGAACACATAGCAAAGCTAGAAGCTTTTTTTTTCTTTAGTAGAAGGCACGTTAGAATTAGTTTCATGCTTCTGAAGAGTTTCAGTGGAAAGGTTAGCGTGTGCTGCCAGCTCCTGCCTCTGGGGCCTCAGGGGAAATAAAAGAAAAAGATTGTAGACTTGATAATAATGCGACGCCCTCACAGGTTTGTCCAGACGCCTTCCCTGGACAAACCCTCCTGTGGGGATAACTGGGCTGAAGGGGCAGAGAATGAGCAGGGAGCCCGTTCCCCCTCCTGTAACCCCCCTCCCTGAACACGGCGTTGTTCACAAGTGTTATTTGTGCTCCTTCATCACAGAAAATGACAGTCAGCACCGCTTGTAATAAATCTCCCACGCACACTGAAACGCCTCAGCAGGAAGGAACAGGAATCCTGAGGCAGTGGAGCTTTTTCCTCCCACCACCAGACCCCTGAAGCTCACATCCACACCCGGGGGAGCACGGAGCAGAGATTTTTATTTCTAGGGCGGCTTGTCATTACTTTCCCGACTTATTTTCTATGTCCTTTATCCTGAATTTTTCTCTGTTGTTTCATATGATGCTTTTTTTTTTAAACAAATCCATCACAGCTGATTAGTAGTTAGTTGTTTCTGGTATCGAGATGATGTCATCTTGAAACTGATGTTAGGAGTTGAAAAGGAAATTGGGAGGAGGTCAGGCCCGGTCACCCTGCATTGGCTGCCCATCTGTTCTGTTTAACCAACCAGAGAGAACCTGTTTCCTTTGTTTAAAAGTTGTTTGGCATTCTGACAGAAATCCTCTCATACAGGTTCTCATTACTCATGTGAATAATCTTCTCTTCCCGCCTCAGCGGGGCGGCTGTGCAGCAGAGGACTGATCAGGGAAATATTCCGCTGACCAGTGCTCGGCCCCCTGGTCAGTTCGCTGGTGGTCGTTTCTCCCTGAGAAGCAGCAAAAGTCGTCTGTGGCATATTCCAGACTTCAAGAAGAAAAAACTATCAAATTGGAAATGCTCAGCTTGATTAGACCCTTCAGTGTTTCAGAGTCCCTCGGTGTGGTCAGAGAGCAGTGCTGGTTGGTTAATGGTGCCCATGAAATGTCAAACTTACAAACTCAGAGAGCATCAGGAGGGTTCTTCCTGTTCTGAGCGGCGGCTGTCAAACCCTGCTGCTGTCAGCTGGAGCAAAGCTGGGATAAGGAATCTGCTTATGTTATTACTCAGATCATTAAACCAATGGGCCTGAAAGAACAACAAGACGGTCACAACTGGAGAGGTTTCTTTTTCCAACCTTTACAAAACCTACACAAAGACCCAAATCTTCAAAAAGCATCTGCTATCTTAACTCTTACCTCTATTCTCCCTCTCCTCCTCTTTCTGTCCTCCCCTCTCTCTCTTTGCTGTCACCGCTGATTCAGAACTTAGGGTAACTGTAACATTGTCTATTTTGTAAGTCGCTCTGGACAAAAGCACTAAATGTGGAAACAAACATAAATATGCATATTTTAAAATAATGTCATTTTCCCTGAAATATATGGTTATAAAATTTAACAAAAGCACCTAAAAAAACAAACAATTCTGTTAGATCTAGAATGAACTGCCTTTCAAAATAAAATATTATTTTCTATAAATAAACTGTCTAATGTTTGTTCAGACAGTGTGAAGGCTCTGCTAATACGAGTGTCTGGCAGATTAATGGGCCATCTCGCCACTTGTTTTTGCCACCCAAGTATCGATAACTTGCCGATAACAAACAATACAAAATCAGTCAAGTCTCCCTAACAAGCAGGCTGTTAGTAAAGAGGCCAACTCGCTTTGAGACAGGATATCATGGCTTTGGTTACCTAGGCACAAAATTTTTTTTTTTTTAAAAATGGTACCAACTGCCCTTCTGCAACAAGCTAGTGCCTCTGTTGTTAGTAGCTGCTCTACTTGTAGTCCCCAAAATGGGGTTCAAATCAAACTACGTGTGGATGGAATCCCAGTTGTGGCCGATGCCAAGAACAAAAACAGATGGAATCAAAATGGAACTTGGCTACAATACAGCTCATTTTCCGAGCTGTGCTTTTCCCACATGCACATGCTGGAATGTGAGAAAGGCGTGGTCACCGGTCAGGGCGGAGGGGACGGCTGAGGCCATCAGCTTGTCTGGCTTTGAGGATCCTAACTGTTCTGCATCTCCGTAGAGTTCACCTGCCAGGGGCTGGTAAAGCTGAGGCCCGGTCTGCTCCAGCTCCTGCAGACACGTCTGAGTTCTCTCTCCCTCCAGAGCCTCCGGAGCAGATCAGGCTTTGCTGTTCTGAGGTCAGCATTAGTCTACGAGCAGTCGCAGCAGCGGCACCGAGCTGACCGCCAGAGCCAGGCCCCCCCAGGGCCAGCCGGGCGTGGCCGCGCGGCCCTCCAGGTGGGAGGTGTAGTTGCAGGTGGGGCTGGGGTGGGTGAGGTTGGCTTTGGTGGACTTGGCTCTGGTGGCGGCGGCCCGCGTGGGCTTGGCGGGGGCGGCGCCGGTCGTCCTCAGGATGCGCCGTAGGAAGAAGTCGTGCTTGAGGGCGGAGTGGTGGTCCGGACCGTACGGGATGCTGAGCGTCTCCGTCAGAACCTCATGACCCGGGTAGGTCACCTGTCGATCACAGAGACGCCAGTGAGAGAAATCCAGCAGATCACAGTCCTGATCCATGACAGGTGCACGTGTGGGTTTTCTGTCTCTGAAACATTTCTGGATCTAAAACAGTTTCTGTTTGGTGCGTTTACAGTGAAGGTGTAGTCCCCAGGCAGCAGCAGTCTGTAGTACTCTCCATGTCGGTTGGTTCTGAAAGGACACAGATTACTGCGACCTTTGACCTCCACCACTGCATTCTGTACGGGCACGCCCGATCCGTCCATTACGCGACCCTTAGCCCCTGAACACAAAGACACAGATGTAACGGCCCCGGTACGACCCGGCGGGGGGGGGGGGGACGCCCGCTCACCGAGGTGGACCTGCTGGATGAAGGCCAGCAGGGCCTTCCTGTTGTCCGCCCACCGGGCCGCCAGCTCTCTCGCTGGAGGGAACTTACAGCAAGACAGTTCCAGAGTCAGCTCCAAACACTGGGCCCACACATAGTTGTAGTCCTGCATCCCACCTAAAAAAACACAACAAAAAACACGCCCACATCATTAATAAACATTTCTGTCCAGTCTGAGAAAACACCAGACACAAGTCAAGTGAACAGAGAAAGATTAAAAAAAAGAAAAAGGAATAAAGCGGTCAAACAGTTACTTTTCACCTGTTCCCTGTTAATAACAATGAGCCATTCATCTGCTAATTTAATAATTAACCATTTTTACGTTGCCAGGCCAGAAATTGAAAACCCAAAGATTGACCTTTTTTGAATCCTGTTGCTGTGGTTTCTTCAGATGTATTCAGGTTTCACCGGAAAAAGCGAGCATGCAGCGTCTCCTTTACCTTTATTCTTTACAATAAAATTAACCATTTGGTTCATATTCCATCTCTCCGTGTCAAAAACCCACTTTGGCTGTGCTGCAAAACAAGTGGGCGTTTCCTCATGCTTCCGCTCATTAATCAACAAAGATATTTTGAATAAACTAAATCCAAAAAGTGTGCAGGGATTGGGGGATGCTGACCTTGCAGGGGGTACCACTGGTATCCGTTGGTGATGCCATCCAGGAAGGGCCTGTCCTCACAGCGGTTGCCCTGGTGCATCGTGGCGTGATTGTGGGAGTACACCTTAGCCAGGTGGACAAAGACGTCATCGTCAGGGGTGATGCTGGCCCGGCCCATCAGCTCCGTGCCTGTGGACACAAGCGTGGGAATACTGCTTATTTGCACAGGCTGGCAGGAATGTGACGGCGATTTCTGTTGTTATCGTTAGGGTTTTGTTTTCTCTCCAGCATGTGACTTTATTTAATGCGCCCGTTTGTTGTTTTCCACCCGTATCACTGCTGTCCCAGGGCTGCCAGAAGAGGGCGCTGCACCACTGGCCGACTGAAAACATCCATAAATGTGTGAAGTGTCCTGGAAACCTGCTCGTCCAAATCAGATCAGCTCTGCTCAACCCCATCATAAAGCCGAGTCTATGTTTCTGGTTTGTCACCGTCGCTATCACAGTTCGTCCACAGCACAGAAAAACATCACGTGTGCCTCTGGATTGTGAACCACCACGTTCTTCCTGTGCTTTGAGCACGTTGTAGTAAAATAAGTGCATGTGCAGGTTTACCTCCATTGCTGTTGTCATAGGGGTAACTGGCCACCAGAGCCCCGCCGTGAAGGTTGGCAGAGAGAACAAAAGTCTCTGTCCTCAACCAGCCAATCACAGCTCTCACCTGGAACACATCAAACAGCATCACCTGCTTATAAAGCACCATCATACTCTAGAAAAAGGTTTGACTGAACTTGAATATCTATAAAAAAACAGGACAGGAACTTTTTTAATCCAAACCCAGTGGAACAGATGGTGTTGGGAGCAACAAGGTGAAATAAAACTGAGTTTTCATGATGGTGAAAGAGTATTTCCTTTCCTTTTCTGCTTGGGATTGATTTGCTATTCACTGTGGGAGGGTGTGATTTGTTTCCTCAGCTGTCGGCCAGAAGAGGTGAAGCAGAGGAACAAAGCTTTCATCTCCTGGCCAGCCACCGCCGTATCATTAGGCAGCACGCTGAGACACCCAAACACCGATTAAGGCTCCACTAATCACCACTGTCACGCTTAAAAACAAAACCATTCTTATTTTCAAGTGATTCAAACCAGTCATTTTGGTCCCAGGTTTGCTGGTCTAAAAATACAATTCTTATCTACATCAGAATGTGAATATAATTGACTGTAACATGATTGTACATCACTGAATTAGATTCTAATCAGTTTGAATTTGAATTGGAGGACTGAATTGAGTCATTTAAGGTTAAAGGACACAGCGGGCCACATGACGTACCTCAGCCTCCCTCTTCTCCTCTTTCAGAGGCTGATGCTGACGGAGACCAGAGAAAGCGTCGGGAAAATTCCTGTTCAGATCGATGCCGTTGTGATTGAACCTAAAAGAGACGGAAAACAGAAAGGGGTCGTCAACCTGATCGCTCTTCAGCAGTGATGAGGGTGATGAGTTATTTCTGACTGTATACAAGTCAGACCACCTTAGAGGTCCATGTAACCTCAGACTCATGAGCAGATGACATAATGAACGTGACCTCACTTTCGACACGTGTTCAACTTTTTCATAACCGCATAAAAAACTAATATTAATGGTCCCACTACCAATCGTAATAAAAAATGAGCAGCTGACAAAAGATGGTAAAGTACACTGAACATCTCATCTGGTTCTTTTTTAGCTGCTGGACTGAGACATTTCCTTATTTGGGGTGGAAAGAGATGGCGCACACCACAGTCGATTTAACCCAAATCTAAACCCTGCTGCTGAGCGGCGTCTCCAAAATGGGACCATGTGAACAGATTGCCACCACGTCTATGTGACAAACACTGGGACGCACAAACCCACAGTCTGCTGTAAGTGGTGTGGCAGCACAAGCCATAACACGCATAATTGGACACTTACATGCTCCAAGTGTGTTTACAATCTGTATGATATGGATCTAAAATGGATGTGTGGCTTTCTGCTAATCAGCGTGTTTTGTGCATTGGAGCGTAGAACAGTTTAGTCTTTGCATAACAAAAACAGTGGCTACACACACACACGCACGCACGCACGCACGCAGGCACGCACGCACGCACGCACGCACGCACGTTTTGGTCTTTTAGGGGTGAATGCAGAAACTTTAAAGAAATTGGAACATTTCTTATTCAGCTTCAACCTCTCGGATCAGTACTTTTATTTCAACAACAGATCACATGACTGGACATGAGGAGCAGTCTTCACCCTCCATCTTCATGGAGATTTAACTGTACAAGGGAATTAACTTACTGCTTTTACTCAAATCAAGAATTGTATTTGACTTTTTGCTATTCAGAAGATGCAGACTTGGTGATTAGTTCAAAAACGAAGCACTGAGTAGTTTGACTACCTCTGAAAACGGCCGACGTACCTCTGCTTGCTGCTGCTGCTTCACTGTCTCACCTGCTTTTTAAAGTTTCTACTCTTTCTACAAGTCTTGGATGTGGTTTTATTATTTTTCCTTTAATTTACCTTCTTGAATAATTTGGTCTGTTTTTTTTCTTTTGGCAAATACATAATTTATTGTGATATTCAGTGGACTTTACTAAGTTAGAACTAATAAACTAAAGCCAAACTCCCTTTTCTCAAGATGACTACCATCATCTCCTTCAGAAAATCAACATCCCAGAGACCCAAATTAAACGACACAAGGTAAATGTGGCAGTGAGTGGGATATGTGGAATGAGACTTTACGTCTAACTGAGCATCGTGGACAGGCCCCTGCTAACCGACAGTTTCTCGTCAGGAGATGGGAGGACGTTGCTTTTAGTAACATAATCCTCAAGTACTTACGGAAGGCACTTAGTGCAAAGCTAAAAAAATAAAATAAAATAAACTCGCTTCAGGCGATATCTCTGATGTGCTCTGCTGGACCGCTCTACGAAAGTGACCAAGCTTTCCCCCTCCCCACCGACCCGGACAGTTGTAAATGGACGGCCAAAAACAAGCCTCCTCCTCCACAAACAGATTTGCGCCACCACAGAACTCTGGACCTCCATCGGATGGCCTGGACACCTCCCACAAAGACAGACTAAAAGGGAAGCCAGCGTCTGGTCCTTGGCCTCTAAGTGCTGTGAAACATGTAATGTAAGTGAGTGGGAAATGTACAAATACAGTACTTTTCCATGGATCTGGTGTTGGATGTGAAAGGCAACATTGTGCCGATTCTGGCTGCACATCCAACTGTAAGAAGTGTCGTATTGCACGTCGGCTTAAAGAATATTGTGGACACAAATGGGTGTCAGGTCTGTGTACAACATGCCGATTCAATTTCCGCAGATGGCATCTGCCTCAACAGATCTGGGGGAAGGCTGTTTGCAGCTGATCTTTTGTGTTCCAAATTATCATTCTACTCTGTAGGACGAGGACAAAAAGAAGCAAAGTCGAGAGGATGAGATACAGACTGGCTGTAACCTTGAGACGGGGCTACGCCACCCCCCTCTGAGAGGACATCGTCCTGGACTATCGGCAAGTCCTGTGTGTGCTTGTGGCTCTCTCTGGGATAAACAGGGGCATGACATGGAAGTAGCTACATCCGTTCGTGTTTTTTTTTGTTATGTGTAGCAGATAAAGATTATTGACCTTTCAGAGCCTAAAACATTTTGTAGGTTCATCAAACCTTGTGTTCGCTGCTCATCGGCCACAGCCAGCCCATAATAACAACAGGACTGACTGAACTACTAACACACCCATCATTCAAAATCCTGTCGCCGCAACCATGAGGCCTAAAAAAGCAGAACCAAGCCCATCAGCCATAACGCCGAGATAATTGACAGATGAAGAGAAATAAAAATGGGAATCTCCTTTCGGCATCTTTCTGCTAAAAATCCAGGGTTTGAGTTTGTTTGTTGGATTTAGAACACAATGGGGAGCACAGCCACTAGAGCTTCTTTAACCTGGCTTTTTATACGGACTATGGGAGTAATGAAAGAAAATGGCTTGGTCTTGTGAATACTGTGGGGGCTTTGTGCTATTCAGCAGGTTAATGGGACAATAAAAATGGTAGAGCGAAAGACATTTATCACCTCATGTGCAACCGACTTTAGTTGAGGGGCAAATGAGGCAATTCAAACTGAAACATATGCCGGGACGCCAAAGCTAAGAGGCAAAAATGTGATCCGTGGTGCAGTGAAACCTTAAGAAGCCGATCAGTGGGTCTTTGTCCTCACCTGCCGGTGCCGTGCTGGCATTGGGTGCTTGCATCATCGAAGCCATCCGGGTTCATGGTGGGCAGGATGTGAATGCGAGTGCTGCTCAGTAACTGGACGGCCCAGGTTTCATTGCTGCGGTAGCCTCGCACCAGGTCGTCCACTAGCTGAAGCAGCAGCTCCCGGCCGAGGACCTGAACACACAGCAGACACAGACTGACTGGATCAATGTTCAGGAGGGAAAAAGGAGACGTTAAAGCTGCTGATAGATCTAATAACACGTGGAAAGCGTTTCTGCTCAGTTTCAGGCTTTGAAACATTCATCTGCACCAACATCAGATTTGCTCTTCTGCTTGACGAGACTGCATGATGTGGAAATTATGGGGGAGGAAGTGATGTTGTGAGTCAGGGAGGAATTGAATAACAACCCAGGGAAGGGTCGGAGGCTGGATTTCCTGGGAAGGTCCTCTCATTGGACACTGGGGAGTGGATTAAAAAAAGAAAAGAACTTTGTGACTGAATGTGAGCTTCAGGACAGTGAATGGGAGAAGGGTGGGAAGGTGTGTGTACAATGCTGCTCCACACACAAGTCAGGGCTGGCTCTGCCTCCAGCCTTCGTTCCTCTCTCTGTCATCAAAAGTCTTTTCTCTCTGCTGCTGTCAGAGTGAACACACCTGTTTATGATTTACACTTCAGGAGTGAGGCTGGTGTTATTCTGTAGTTCTGTCATGAACAAAAGACTTTGAACTCATCCCACCAAGAAAGGCTTCAATGGCTATATGTCAGTCTCACAAAGGAACACTGTGGCCTGAGAATGCAGCAGGGACACGCCCTTTTGCCATCATAATACTCAAAGCTTTTACTATTTCATGTCAATATTCACTTATTTCAAATCTGATGGCAGCAACAAATGGCTGGAAAAGTCGGTAGTCCTAAAAAGACCAGAAACTTAAAGTCCCTTATCTCATCCATCCATCCATTTTCCACCGCTTACAAGTCGCTGGGCAGCAGCGTGATCAGGGAAAGCCAGACTTCCCTCTCCCCGGCCACTTCTGCCAGCTCCTCCGGGGGGAGCCCGAGGCGTTCCCAGGCTAGCCGGGACACATAGTCCCTCCAGCATGTCCTGGGTCTCCCTCTGGGCCTCCTACCGGTGGAACGTGTCCGGAACAGCTCACCAGGGAGGCGACCAGGAGGCATCCTGATCAGATGCCCGAGCCACCTGAACTGGCTCCTCTATACGTGGAAGAGCAGCAGCTCTACTCTGAGCCCCTCCGGATGGCCGAGCTTCTTACCCTGTCTCTAAGGGAGCCTGCGGAGGGAACTCATTTCGGTTACTTGTATCCGCAATATCGTTCTTTCGGCACTACCAAAGTTGGTGATCATAGATGAGGGTTGGAACGTAGATGGAGAGCTTCGCCTTTAAGCTCAGCTCTCTCTTCATCACGACAGGCCGGTACAGCGCCCTTAGTTGACAGTATGGGCGATACACTAATATTTAGCGATGTCATATAATAACCAACTCTGTTCTATTGTTTACATCTCGACTCATCTAGTTCCGGCTCTAGCAAATGCATTCAAATCACACGTTTCCATCTGTCCGGTTCATGTGTGATCAGCTCTCCAGCAAGCTGAGACAATCAGCAAGCCAAGTCCTGTTTCTCTTCCTGTGCATTAGCAGCTTTAAGTTCAGACTCGATGTTGCAGGGAGCTGAAGGAGGGCCTCACTTAAAATGTCCTCTGAGATAACAGCGAAAGCCAGAGGAGCCAGTGTTTGGTGTGAAGACACAGGAACACGCCCTCAATCTCTGCTGCCCACTCATCCACACAACATCCTTCTACTAAGCAAAACATCCCTAGTGTGGACATGGAGATTGTCAGTGTGGATGTCAGTTTTACACATGACATTCTCACACCAATTTTCAAAGGTCAATACTCAACATTTAAGTAAAGAAACCCTATTCCATCACAACAAGTTTTTCCAGGTAAGCATTAGTTGTTTGGCTGAATCAGACCTGTAATGTTCCTGTGCTTTTAAGCGTATCCTTATATTAAATAATATTATATTACAGATGCATTTGAGTTTAGTCAACAACACTCCCCAAAAGTATATTAGTAGGTGAATTTTTCAGTTTTGTCAGATTCTAAAACTTTAAAAAATTTCTCATGTAAAAAATATGTGAAAGATCGGCATTTGGACCCATGCAGGATTATTGGTCTAATCAGAGTCTTAGAGAAGCTGTTATGACAAGAGCAGTCTAATGTTTTCTCTCTTTAGTAACTAAACAGCAAAGCAACGTTTTTTGTACTCATTTCTTTAAATTCTCTTACATTTATGAACATTGTCCTTCAGTCTAACGTCAACACTGTAAAAATAGAGTGGCGGCTGAGCAAACATGTTCAAAAGCTCCATACATCCACAGATGTGAAAACAAAAAGGCTTCCGCATGATTGCGGTCAATATTCTGAGTCGTATCTCAAAGGTATTTTTAGATTTCCCATTATTGAAGCGGAAGATGTTGTTTTTCCAACAAAAGCAGCCTTGATTCCTACCTCTGAATCACATTCTGCTCAAACATCCTTGGACCTCACCCATCCTGAGGCTCTGATTGTCTGTGGATGGACAGCAGATGTTTGCTTCCTGTGTTACAGGCTTTGTTTGACTTTGCCTTCCACACTGGAGACAGAGTTGTTCACAGTGGACATGAGATGAGAATGTGAGCCCCTCAAGTGGACAAAGTAAAAGGAGGACAACATTTCCAAATCACATCTAAAGGTGAAAGCAAAACGATGATTGTGATTGTGATACGGGCAAATGGAAAGTCACCAGCAGCCTTCCAATCAGGTAACCGAAGACAATATGATGGATTCACTTGTTTTCAGACTGTGTTAGTTCTCCACATTACCGTTGTGCATGAGTCCGTCTAACATCGTTATCAGACAGGTCCTCAGGTTCTGTGGCATCTGTTTAGCTTCTCTTCAGTGGCTCCTTTTTAAATTCAGAATACAATATAAAGTTCTGCTCCTCACATATAAATGACTAAAGCTCATCATATCATGAGGATCTCACATTTTTAAACTCCAGGTTGTCCCCTCTTCCCCCCAGCTGGTTGAGGCAGATGGTCTTACTTCCATAATCTTATTAAATTAAATACATTTCTGCAGAATCAGCCACCAAAATTCTCCCCCATGGTTCCCAACTTATTTGACGCCAATGTCAATTGAATTTAAAACAACCATAAATGTTCCTGATGCTAGCGTTAGCAATAAAAAGCCATGCTTACTGGCCAAAGACCTTTACATTACTGAAACATCTATAGCATCTATAGAAGAGCAGTCCATTCATTTATAAGTACTTGTTCAACATTCCTAGCTGGTTTACAACTTTAGACTGAATTTTGGGGATTCGACATTTGCAGAGTTACACAACATTCCTACAAAAGAACGTAAAGCTGAGACAGTAAGGCCTGCTCGCTGAAGCATTTAAAACCTAGGTACGCACACAAAGTCAGAGAAGGTAGATGGAACAAAAATATGACAGAAACAAGTGAAAAGCTAGAGACCTTGTAATCAGACTCCCTGCTCATCAGCTGTTGTCACCACCAAAACTAAATGACACTTTATTCAGATATACATGAGCTGATTCATTCTGCTTGTTGGACAGGAAATAAACTCCAATTGCATAAAAAGTTATGTGCTGGGAAGTGATCACAGAGACGCGCACAACAGACAAACGCTACACGACACCTTTTCAACTTCTCCATTAGGCATTCTTGCCATCATAAAGCGTGTGCAATCAGATAAAAGATCTTTTTCCAGACGCTGCCTTGGAAGTGTCACACTCCCCTGACTCTGTGTGTGAGAGTGTGTGTGTGTTCGGGCGTGACTCGTCTCTGTAAGGACATTTCCATCAACTGTCAACCGTCCACTGCAACCATGGAAACCAGATGCTGGTCAGGGGTCAAGAGTTTCCACGACTCTGCTTTTAATCAACATTTTACAACTTTTCAGCTGTAGAGAAAAAAGGTGACAAACCAAAGGGCTAAATTAGATTTTTTTTTTTCTCCTGTGGTTTTGCATCAAATGCTTCCCATAAGGACATTTAGTTTGTTATAATGAGCTGTAGGAGCACGATGCGAAAAACTATTAAGCTAGTCAGTGACATTATTGGCTGTGCGGCACAAGATAAAGTGGTGCATAATAAGCAAAGATATAAAAAAACATTGTAATTGAAATAGGTTTTCATTTCTTTAGCTTGTCAACTCTGCTTCATTTTCCCATGACACCTGGAATGTTTGTTAAAGTCATAGTTTCTGTCTACTACCATGTAGTAACTTTCCACACATCAGGTATGTTGCTATGGTCAAGTGATTCAGATTCCTGTCACAGAATGTTATTTTAGTCAAATAAGACAGCGAAACGGTAATTTTTTTACTAAATATACATCAACTGCAAAGCCAAACACATTTGCTAAATCTCTCGTCTTCCAAAGCGTTCCTTGGATTTTCAAACATTAACCACTCAGTATGCCTTTAAGTTCCAGTAATCGTTAACTTTTAAACTTTTTTTTGCGGAGGTAGTTCTTTGGTGAAATCTTACAGGGAAATAAGGTTTCACTCATCAACTCCTTGCGGTTTTCTCTGAATTCTTATCCGCACCCCTTTTTATAAGGTTTTAATGTTGACTGAGTGTTCTGTCCGTTTTATGGGAGAAGAATGCAGCCCACCTCACAGTCTGCCGTCTGCACACAAAAGAGCGTGTGGACTGTGTCTGACTCTGAATGGATTTGTGGATCTCTTTAGTCTCCCTTTAGTCCAACTTCCTGTTAACAGGGAGGGGTCCTGTTGTTGGTGTGTTTGGGTGTGTGTGTGTGTTCTACCTCATTTCCATGCATGTTCCCCACATATTTGAACTCTGGGATCCCGACGGTGTGACGGTGAGGGCTGACACTGAGGGCCAACACCCACAGCTGCTGTCCTGAGAGACACAGAGGATCAAACTTTAGACAGGACCGCTCAGCTCACATCTCAAACTCTTTCTCTTCTGTGATGAAGCTTTTTTTTTTTTATCGTGAGACAGCAACCACAATAACAAAGTTTAAAAAAAAGTTTCACAGACAGAGAAGCAATAATTCCTGCCTGTCAGTCTGAAGAGTTATAAGACCATTTCCAAAGTATTTGGACTCCATGATTCTACAGAGAGAGATTCTTATCGAGTGGAAAACATTCAGATCATCTGTCAGCTTAAAGAGCCATTTTGACCCATAACGTCTATGACTGCATCCAGAAATGTGACCTGAAGCCGTTTTCCAACAGCAGGAAGCCACATTTCAGCTCTGAGCCATCTTAGATGGACACAAAGACGGGGGACATCGAGGTCTGTGCTCAGATGAGTCCACCTTTCAGGTGCTTTGGGGAAAAAACTGTTATCGACTTCTACAATGATAAGTAATTCAACTGAATTATTTTCGTTGAAGCTTTATCAAAATATCCAAGCAACAATTACAAGTTTTTATAACATTTTAGAGCATTTCATCATACTCAAAACAGAGCTGTAAGATGATAATGTGTTATCACAAAAAAGTCATAGTAAAATCAAATAAAGAAAGAGGGCAACAAGGTCCGTTTAGCTCCTGTGTTAATGTTTCCACAGTATTAACTGGTGTAGATGTGGTGAGGCTGCTCTTCTCTGGTGGGTGAGGAATCTTTCAGATGAAGGTTTTGGGTTTTGCAGCGTGCTGCTTTCACAGGTTTTCTTCCTTCAAGCAGCCGTTTCAGTGCTAAGGCTCAGCTGTTGATTTTATGGTGGGGCAAAACTTTCCAGGCAAACAACTGCTGCAACTATTTTGAAAGCTGTGCTGCAAGAGACTGAACGGAGTCCTGCAAGCCTCTGCAGGTCTGGAAAACACGCACACACTCAGCAGTGAATCACACTGAGGTGTGAACAAGTCATCGCAGCACCGTGAGGAGAAAAGAGCCCCAAGGCAGGCGGACGAGGTGACACGAAAAAGGCCCTCAGACGCACAGGCCTACACACAGGTTGGACGCTGGCCAGCTGGTGTCCTGGATTAGCTCGGATTAGCTTGTGTGTGTCTGTGTGAGTGTGATTAGCCAGAATAAATCCTCCCAGATTAAATGAGCCGCCGTCTTCAGTCCCCGTCATACGATCGTGCCAGCAGACATGCAGTCAGTGTCCTGGTTGCCATAGAGACTGACACCCGATACTTCATCAGTTAACAGTCATCCAAATGTGTGTGTGTGTATGTGTGAAACAACCTGCTTGTTATTCTTGATGTCAAGTTAAATTACAACAACTTAGTTTAAATGCATTAAAAAACAAAGAAACTACTGGAAATGTGTTTCTTTTGAGCTGAATTCTTCATTTTTTGGGCAGTTATTTATTCTTTCAAACATGAGTAAACATGAATGAAAATGCACACTAAATAACAGAGTATGCAAATTTCTAGCTAGTTTTGCAACTGCATCTCTGCTCTGAGCTCCTTCATCCTCCATCCTGAAGCCTCTCCAGCCTCTCCTCTCTGTGAGGAACTTCCAACAGCAGCTTTCCAGCTTCTTGAAGGACGTCCCAAAAATCCTATTTTCTGTATGTGTTATCTTCAGCATTTTTCAAAAGTCAGCAAAAGACATGGGAATACATGGTTTCTTTGTGACAACAAGCCTAAAGATCCGGTTTAAACTGCTTGTTTTAAAAGTTGCACATGATACTGGCTCATCCCTTGAGTTAGAGACCTTTTTCTGCTTGAATGATTTATAGGTCAGAGTTAAGTGGCTTTGCAAAGAAAAACAACTTGGACTGGACTGAAAACTTGAGAAAAAAAACCCCTCAGAAATCCTTGCTCGAGACCACTTTCATAGACTCCACAGAGGTTTGGCTGCTTGAAGGACTGTTATAAAATTTCTCATTAACCCAGATAATATTTAGATATCCACTACGGTTTCACACCATTCTTAAATCTACAGGCCAGGCGGATGAGAGCAGGCGGCTGGTTACCTCGGACAGACTGGCCGATGCTGTACAGGTGTGTGATGTCGGGGTTGGAGGAGTTGACCTGGAGGAGGTACTGCTCGATCTCACGGTTGTTGTGATACCTGAAGTCTAACGTCCAAGCGGAAACGATGAGAAAAAGGATGAGGAGGGATGATAACATCACTGCAGAGTGAGCTGGAGAGGAGAAACACAAACCAGACAGGTTTAAAAACCACAGCGGCAGAGTATAGAACCACCAATGACTTTTCTCCCTGAACTCATTAATCACTCGTTTGTTCACTGGTTGATTTGCCTCAATGTAACCGAGGGAAATCATGGTGGAACTTTGACCCAATTTTAAAATCTTTTATGGGAAGTCTGAGCTTTAACGGAGGCCCGTGAAGCAGAGCACAGGTCCTGCTGACGGTAGGTGTTGAAACAACAAACAAAAGAGCTGAATGTTGAGCATCAGGGTTCATTTGAACATTCGGGCCCTCTGCTTTGCATTTTGCAGTGTCAGCATCAGTTAGTCAGCAGAGATGTGACGTACTGTCCCGTCTCAAATACGCCTGTGAATCAAAAATGCATTTCAGACAGCTCCATGGAACAAAGAAACCTGGAGCGACTTCAACAGAGCGGCCTGATCTCTCACACCACTGTTTCATGAGCTTCACATGAGCCTCCGAGCTTCCACACCAGGATGCAACTTTATACTTTATACCAAGATTTGCTCATTTTGTTTTACAGGTCTATCTTAAAGTGGATGCAGCTCCACTTAGATGGAGCAAAGCAGCCCTCGGAAGAAAAAAATTCTAATGGCAGATTTCAACAACAAAATGAAACTGTTTCAAAGCACACAGTCCCCCAGTTTTTTGGGTTTTTTGCCAACACTGAATTTGATTTTAAAACAGCATTAAAAAGTAAGCAAATCTATTTAAAACCTGTTTGGACTCTTCTGTTTTGTTTTTGTCGTTTGGGTTTTTGTGGGCTGCCCGTATACCCAGTAAACTCTCTTTTAATAAAGCCATAAACCCTATAAATAAATAATTTCCTATAAATCGAAAGGCTGGACTATAAAACCGCGCAGGCTGAAATCAGTCTTGTGAAAAAAACAAAACATCCAGACTGGATAGATTTAGCAGATCTGCCATCAAGGATTATTTGTTAAGCACTGGTACTGCAGTGCTACTAACGCCTCACATCCTTATCACAGCCAAACGTCTCACTCACGGGAGCCCGGGTGCTAAAGCTAACTGACCGTTGTTCATTCAGGATTGCCCTGTTGTTCATTAACGGTAATAAATTTAAAATAGAGTTGTTCCAGACAGCGTTAGAACACTTTGTCTCCAAAAAGCAGTGAAATGCAGAAGCCATTTGGGATGCAGAGCAGCTATTTGGACAAAAGGTTGCTGGCAAGTGAGATCAGAGAGTTGATAGTTGCTGTTAAACTGCTAAGCGGAGAGAAAAGTATGACCCGAGGCACAATTGTTCTGTCTGCGAGTTCCATGACGGTATTAGTAAATGGTCTGTGGCGCCAAATTCCATCACTTAATCTCATGTGCTGCTGGTTCTCTTTTTCTCCTCTTGTCAGCTTCTCTGCTCAGGAATTCAAACTCACGTGTAGAGATGTGGTTAGATTTTTTGGGGGGGGATGCCTCCAGGAATGCCTTCAGTTTAAATGCAGGCTACCTCACGGCAGTCTCAATGCACGAGGCTGCACAGGGAAACAACCAGTTCTCTCACTGTTATATACAGTTTTAAAGGTACCAAAGGTGCATTCAGCCAAATGGAAAAACAAACTGATGCACCAGTGATGGAAACCTGCTGTGTGTTGGTTACGGCCGCAGCAGCTTTCCCCCTACTTTGTGCAACTGTCTGATTTCCATTTCACTTCTGTTGCTTTTCAGCAAAAAAATAAATAAAAAGAAGAGAAATCCCCTGAATGAATTTCTCCCCTATTAAAACCAGTAATATCTCATGTAAAGCTTTAGCTACAAGCTCACACAACAGAAGTGACTGAAAACTACATGCTACTGGGTTTCCCAGTAAAAATACCTTCGTTAGATACAATTTCAGACCTGAACCTGCCGTCAGTTCCAGGTGGCTAAGATACATCATTGTGTTTTGTGTTTTGTGGGTCGAAATTAATTGATATTTACATGGAGATTATTCTTTAAGACAGGGGTTACATCCAGGGACGGTAGGTGGAGCTGGAGAACAAAAACATTTTCAAATTTCTCTAAAAGGTATTTCAATAATGGAAAAAGTTCTTATTTTAGATGGTAAAATACTCAGTCATTACAAAACATGCAATGCCTCATTTCTCTGTTTATTCTAAATGACAAACCCTCCAACAGCCTCCTTTAAAATGTGGCAGGAGAAGGGTTTGTGGTTGCCTTGATGAAAATGTATAAGAGTATAGTTCATTATATTATGTTTGATACAGTGGGTGTTTATTTTAGACCAGGAGCCTGCACGATAAAGCAAGTTAAACATAATTAACGCATTTGCAGGTGATGTGCTTTAAGTAACTCTGACAGAGACAAGGCAGCATCCCTGTGCTTTTTGACACAGATGACCAGCCACAACAATCAGGAATTTGTAAGAGGAAGAGAAATAAAACAGCTGAAACAACAAACATAGAAATGGGGGAGAGCAAAAACAAGAAGAAGAATCCCAACAGTGAAATTCATGAATCTATGAGCTGGTCAGCATCACCTCCTGGCCATGAATTGGATCATCTTATTGGTCAATGCACCCAGTCAGTCCTTTGCAGACATAAGCTGCTTCCAATAAACACATTGATTCCACTGGTACTAAAGAAATTTTAGTGGTTGTCATTTTAGTGGACACACTTCTAAAGAAGAGGATAGCTCTTTGTTTGTGTTGCACAATTTCAATCATCCTCATCGAAATAATAATTTCAGGTCATTTTCATTGAAAAATATATATTCTAAAGCTATTCATATTCAGCCTCCGGGAAAATTAAAAACTGAATTCATGTAAAACTCATCCAGTACAGAAGTGCAGTGTTTCACTGTCCAATAAAGACTGAAAGGAAGCCTAATGATAATGAAACACTGTGATGAAGATAAAAAATACTTAAAGTCTTTGAGTGACTAATTAGTCCCAAAAATGCCATACCTATGGAGACATAGCTGACTTTCAGTTGTCCTTGCCTTATTACCGAGAAAAAAACTTTTTAAAGTTCCCATTGTACTAATAAAAGCACAAATGGAGACCTGAGAGCTAAAGACAATATTAATTACTTAAAATACACAAACTGACACGAGGAAAACAGAAAAATTGGATGTATGCCTATATAGGTCTCCAAACGCCTCTAATGAGCACCTGCTTCATATCCGGTGAACGTTAACCGCGAAGCACGAGCCTTTCACACGAACGTTTCAGGGACTGTGGGAATGTCTCCGTTTGCTAATTGACAGTGTATAAAGAGTCAGTAACAGTCGGTGGGGGCAGTAGGAAGGCCTACCTGTGCGCTGGCCGTGGGCTCCCGGAGACACTGGACACCGGCTCGGACCGGCAGACTGACGGACGGACGTTTAACGACGAGCCCGCATCTGCCCGACACTTCTGTCAATGAGTGCTTCTTATGCGCCGCCGGGCCCGCCCGCCCTCGGACCCACAGGGGCGGAGCTTACAGCACCCGCCGCCTGTGTGGGGCGTGCACGCGAATTGAATAGGTTTGTGAATGAAACAGAGGCCGATTCATTCGGCCGCGACAGAAAAAGGCGAACGCAGTCTGCCCTTTGCGCCATTTCCAGACACGTGCACGTGCACCTGGGTGCATAAATGAAGAGCAAAGAACGGTGATGTGTTATAATTGGAAAGAGTGATTTATTATGTTAAAAAACTGTTTGTGGGAGGCTTTCTCAATGCAAATTTGAACCTGAATACCATGTTAATTAACGGACAACTTTTCAGTATCTTAATATTATTTGTTCAGAATCAGTTCATCTCATAATTCTTTACCAAACATCCACCCTTTTGGCTAGAAATTAATATTCAATGACAAAGTTTTGATATAGATTGTCAGGAGATGGTGTTAAATATCAAAACTTGCAGATCTGATAGACTCACTTACCATCTATCCATCCATTTTCTTATGTCTATTCCCACTGGAGTCGTGGGGGGGCTGGAGCCTGTCCCAGCTGACGGTGAGAGGCGGTACACCCTGGACAGGTGGGCAGTCCATTGTAGCCTAATTCCAGAAAACATGCAAAGAAAGTATTCAAATGGAACTTTCTGGAGTCCATTCAATATCTATTCCTCCACCAGCCAGGTGGGGTCCATCCCACCTGGCTGTTGAGCTTCCCCCCCCACTCCCCTGTGCTGGCAATAGGACTCTGTTGAATTGAAAATGTTGAATTTAATATGAAAAATGGGGACATCTGTTGACTTAATCCATGATTGCATTTGAATAATCATACCTTAGCAGGCAGCCAGACCGTGGGTTAACTCCTTCTGTTTGGGTGGGAAAAACTTGCGTCATAAAGTGGATCACAGACAGTGTTTATAGATGCATGGCACAGATGGACAATCTTGGAAAAGATGATAATTGAAACCATCTTGTGCAATAAAAGTGCAATAAAAGTGCAATAAAAGACATTCGTGGAATATTTTAAAGTGTAAATACGATTTAGAATATGTGAAGGGAACTAAAAACCAGTGTAAATGCACGAAGCCATAAAAGCCAAGACTTAAGGGTGCTCACAGTGGAGAACATTCATGAAGCTGAGTTATAAGAGGTAAATGGTTTACTTGAATTTTCGTGTAGACTGTAGAAATGAATTTAGGTTAGTTAATTTAGTTTGAACATTCCAAGAATCTGGTGAACATATCAGTGGTTCAGTTTCTTGCCAAACAATCTTTGGATGTATGGATGCAGCCAGTATGAATCTACCAACTTAACAAAAAATGAAAATAGGCCTCAGTGGTTCATCTTTCTTTCTTTCTTCCTCTTCTCCCTCTGCTGCTGGCAGCTATATGTGCGTCCATCGGAAGGAGAGGCAGTCGTGTGATTCTGTTGGGCATCGATCAAACATCCAAAGTGGACGCACCTTTAAGCTTCAGGAACTCCATTGTGGGAGAACATCTAGAAGAAATTGAACAAGTTCCTGGCTTTATTTTCTTTTGGCGATTAATTAAGAAAATGTCAAGAAAAACAACACTTTATAAACCCTACAACTCATCTAAGAAGACTACCGCTAAATCATAGCCAGCAAAAGTGTATTATCTCACACAGCAGGACTTCAGGCACATTCTGCAAAGTCCACAGTTATCTCAAAGCGAAAAAGAGGAAAATAACAGCTCAGCGAGGCTGTAACTCCTTTTGGAAAAAGCTGAAAGAAGGGGAAAACGGTTCAGAAAATATCCCCACACCCCATGGGACAAAGGAACAAAGGAAATATGAAGGCATCTAAGGACTTTCATTGGTCCTTCAACGGACTTACATCCAAGAAGGACGAGTCCAGATATGCTGGAGTTAGTAAAGAGGATTTTTATGGAGGAATGTCGACCTCCATAACGAGATGATGACGATTAACTGAGAGCCTAAAAATGACAGGCTAATTACAGAGATAAGAGCCTAATTACAGAGACTGAAGACAAAGACTCGGCATACTAGATGGGGGCAGAATTAACCAATAAGTGTCATTCATGCTGGAAAAGAACGATTGTGAGCTGCAATGACAAGGAAGGAGCAGCTTAAAGAAAATGTCTGACGCTTGACTTTTCTTTAAAACCTCATTAACGATATTTGGTGTGTGTAAAGATGTACTTTATGGTATCAGCTTTATTTGACTTGTAGAACAGGTTGTTGAAGTCCTTGGAGAGTTTGTGGGAGGCTTTGCTAATGTTGTGGATTTGTAGGAAGGTGTAGACATCTTTAAGAGATAACTGAATGACCTACCAAGTGTTACCAGAGCACATATCTTTAAATAGCAGCTAAAAACTATACTTTTCCCAGAGTACCTCCTGTCATAACAAACCTCAAACTAAGCCTTTTTTCATTTCCTTCTTCTCTGACCTCTCCTTTTTGATCAGGGTTCCATCTCATTAACTACCCTGAACGTACCCAAAGATCTGCTCTCTCCCTCTAGCTGACTCCTTATGCTGCAATTGTTTATTGGAAGTTTCCTTGCAAGTGGCTTTGGATGAAAGGGTCTGCTAAATGCAGAGATGGAAATGTTAAGTAAGGTCACAAAAGGTTTCAGCTTTTCCTGATAAGATAGATGGGATAAGTAAGGAAATAGTTGAATGTATCATTGAACACCATCATTTCATTTGAATCTTCAGACATAGAATTGTTCTACATTCTTAGGGATTAAAACCTTTAACACTTTAAAAAAATTTTTTTTAAAAAGGCTATCAAGTCTATCAATAGGGAAGAATCCCTATTGTTGATGAATATCTCACCACAAGCAATGTGAAATCAGTGAGACACTGTGACAAAACAGTTGCTTTTACTGAGTCACATCACCATCTGCTGGCTGTAGCTGAAAAATGCAACACAGAAATATTTAAACAGAGCCTGAAATCCAGAAGCAGATGAACTCTTTGTTCCATGAATATTTTGAATATGGAAAACTGGATACTTCAAACCATGACATTCATGAAGTCCACATTGGGTGAAGGTGCATTTAGTACAGAGACTTTTCTGATGAGAGATTAAACCTTTGAAATGTTTTAAAAGGAATTCCTTGTGGAGTTTGTAGGACTGCTTAAAAGAGTATCGCTGGTCATTTTGAAGGTCATGAGCATCCTAGAAGAAACTGAAGAATTTTTACAAAGGTTGTGTTGTGATTATTATGGTAGTCTCTTAAGACGTTAACACAGAGTTTTGGGAAGTCTTTGGAAAGGTTTTAGGGGTTCTAATTGAATCTTCTAGGGCTTTGAAGGGCCCACAAGAATAATTTAGGGGTTTGTATTACACAAAAGTAACCTGATATCTTCATGGATCTTGCTGGATCTATGGGGATCTACAGGCCTCTGCTAGATATACTGCAAACGCAGGAAAAGTCAAGAAGTTGTGGCTCTTGAAGGTGACTGCACGATGCTTAAAGTTGCAGGAGACCAAAACTGATGTCTACAGGAGACCAAAACTGATGTCTACAGGTCAGTTTATGGACTGCTTTCTGAGGGGTTACCATGACTACTCACGGATGTTGTAGGAATCCCTGACTTCCTTTACGAAGCTACGTGGATTCTTTAAAATGTGTTGTGATCACCATTCATTTGGTGTTCACAACCACAAGGTTCTAGCTTGAAGTTTGATCGGATATGCTTGATAACAAGGATCAGTCAGCACAAACATCTCTTTTCTTCTCCGTCAGTAGGCAGGGAGGATCATTCTGGTGTGTGATTCACTCTGTCAGGTTTGTTTCTTGGCTTTTTCAGCATATGCTCCCATTAAAGCGAACAGACAGCACTGCGGCTGTTTGAACATTCTCCGTCTCGCACACTAAGGTAATAATGTTGCAGTAATTGCGGCTAGGGGGGCAGAACGGGCTGACTGACAGCTTATTTAATCAGACACGGTCAAGAAGATGAGAAGCACGCTTTTGAAACAGGAAGTTAATGAAGCTGGAGAGATGAGCGACACATACAACAACACTGATTCGATCATCTGTCCCTCTGTAATGGAAACCTCGTTGAGCGGAAAGACTGATGCTGATTCACCTCTTTTTTCTAAAACCACCACAGTGAAAAATATCCTCAGTTTAACTCTTAAAGGTGATAGCTGGCTCAACTAAGTGAAATCTAATTTCGTTACGTGGCTCACACTGTGACAACATCCTTAATGAGGACGGAGCAGTCTTTGAAGTAGTGCTCGATGCTTTTAAAGAAAGGCATCAGCAAAGACGGGGCGAAATTCTGTGCAAATTCTTACAGTCAGCATTTGCATGTGACAAGAAAAGCAAATTATTATGTCAAACTTAAACAAGATTTAAAATGCATGTGAACATGTTAGACCAATCAAATCGTACCAAGCCGAAGCTGTAAAAGTGGAATGAATGGATGTACCGTTTGAGGTTTAATGACTGAAGAGACTCCATGGGCCTGGGTGCACAACTTATGATCTAAGACACACGTGCACTTCAGTGGAGGCACACGGCCAATGAGACCACATCAGTCATGTATTTTCCCAAGAATGTGAAAGAAATTGTGACTGAATATGAGCCCGGCAAGACACTGCCATTTAAAGTATTTACAAACTGTCACTCTTCTCTAATAAAATCCAGATTTCATGACCACAGTGAGGCACTTTCACAGTTCATTATTCGGTTGTACCTACATGGACCATGATCTCCCGCAGACAGGACCCTCCAAAACGCCCTTGTTCCTGGGTCCTGAGGTCAGCACGCAGCTTAGACAAGGCAAGTAGAGCAACTCCACTTTAAAGAAGCCTCCTGAGGTTGACAGAAAGAAGCGAGCGTCTCCTGCTGAGTCATGTTTCTTAAACAGCAACATGGAGATGAATCTAGCTCTGTGCGACTGTTTCTGTCATGCAGTGAAATATTTATGTTACAAAGTAGCAAAATGATGAGCTGAAAGAGTGGGGGGAAAAAAGTTAATCTTCCTTAGATAAGACTCAGCGGCATTCAGAATTTGAGGAAATCTGACAAATTTCCATAATCTGCCTCACATCCTCAGAAAAACACTCATCTCCATTTCCATCGTCCACCAGGGCTCTGACACATTAACATAATTCATGCAGTTTGCATTCTGTTTCCATCAAACCAAAGCTGCTGTTGTGCAGATGCACAATACTTTGAGCTTAAGTATTGTTTGCTCTATTGAACACAACAATTAAGCTGTCGGGTCAGAAAATGATAAAAATGATTTCACTTACATTTGGTGATAAGGTCCGACCTCCCCTGCAGAAAGCATTCCTGAAAAATATCCAAAACACACATAAAAGATGCAATGCAAATTAGAAAAATAACAACTGCCATACAGAAACTTTTACTTTTCACCACACACTTTAATTGTGACCTGGAGAAATGACACTCTGCGGCACTGACAACTTCTCTGGTTTGTTTTAACGCTTTCAATGAAGGACTGGGGCTAACAATACTAACAATAGTGCATAAAAGAGTGTATGTGGCATGTGTAAAAGTGATTTATGTAGTTTGTTAGACTAGAGACGTGCAGTACAAATAGAATCCACTTTCCATTTCCCAGTTAAACTGGAAGACAAAGATTTGCAGCTTTCATGACTTTTCCAGTTGCTGATTGAAAAAAAAAGGGTTGTGGATGCCTGAATACTTCACTATGTTCAGTTCAAAACACAGGAGCTAAACTCATTTATCAAACAAAAGGACTCACCACAATACCCGTGTACTCAGCACTCAACCCTGACTCCCTGTTAGATCTGACCTTGATTCCTAATTCTAACTGTTCATCTTCAGTAGCAAACAGCCTTTCCCCCAAATAGCACTCAGATTTATTGACCTCGTACATGCCCCATGACTTTTGGAATCAGCAGAGGTAGTTTTATAACCACAGATCTAACAAAAATAAATTCTACCTTTTCAACAAGAGCATTCATTGTGTTCTTTTAGCTGCCTGCTGAAGCAATAATTTGAGTGTCCATATTGGACATGTCTACAGAGAGTACAGAGCTCTGCAGGGAGTCTGGTGGATCAGATAATCAACCTCTGCTCTGTAAACCAGTGTTGTGATTTTAAAAAGCAATGCTCACGGTGTGAAGGCAATTTTTTATGGCTCCTTGGTCTATTATTTGAACACACATTCAGTCTGCGCTGGTAGTCCAAACTACACAAAAAAAAAAACGCTTGCTTGTTTTTCCTTTAATCTGTAATGCTAAGTGTGATTCTGAGTGCATTTTTGTCTTTTAAGTGTTTGTTTTTAATTCAATATGTAGAGTGACTCTGAAGCCCTCGAGTCTGCTTCGTCTCGTTGTTGTGAGTGGATAAGTGTGTTCGTGGTTTGACTCATATTATTGCTCTGTGAGGTTCTAAAATGTGAGCTGACAGAAACGAGAGAGACTAAAAGAAAAAAAAAGTATCTCTCTCTTTGTGGCAGCCATGGCAACAAAAACAGGCTTTTCAGCATGTGTTAATATCTTCTACGTGACTCCGTTCCCTGGAGCAAAGCAATCTCAGGCATGGAATTAAAAGTAAACACGAGAAACATGTGCTACAAAGAAATGAACCAGACTAAGTCAATATATCTCTAAATTAAACAACTGAACTTCTAATACTATGATCCCTATGTAGGCCAGTGAGCTGTGCTGACCAACACGGCATTGGGGTCATCCGATGGGAACCTCCCTTCATCAGTGTGTTGTCTAGCTCGGCCCAGGGCAGGTCCAGGAGGATGGACAGTGACCACTGGTGTCCTGCTCCTCCTCACACCACTACAACCACCTCTTACTTCACAAGCAGCATTATTATCAGGAACCACAGCTTCTCACCAACTGGTGGGGATACAAAGCCTGGTTTGGGTTAGGGGTAGAAAATGGAAGAGGTAAAGATAAGTAGGAAGGTATTCAAACCCTGGTTTGGGTAGGAGGTACCTTGAAACATATCTTCTACAGATTACTTCTACTGGACAAATTCTGGCTGTCCATCATCCCTGCTCTGAAACCCAAACATTGAAGGTACTAGAAGAAACCTGAAGGCTTTGTTGAACTCCAACAAATCCAAAGTCCAAACTGTCAATCAAAAACTGTGAAAACAAACATAACTGCCAAAGGTAGAAGGACAAACAAGATGATACCACACATTGAGGACTGTGTTGTGAGACACAGGTGGGAACAACAAAGACATCGGGATATCAGGAATTACATGTCATAGACTGGAAGCAAAACAAACAAAGCAGGATAGAAGACAAATATTGTCTTCATGCATTATTTACTTAAAAAGCTGCAAATATTTTCTTGGCTAATGATTTGACTTTTACAAACATTAAAAGTTGATGCTCTAAACTAATTAGAATTTTCTACTTCTACTCATTTATTCCTCTGTTTTATTAGAACAAAAGATTCATTTATGTGAATTATATTTTCTAAAGTGGGAAAAACACACTTCCCACTACTTCCTCCCCTATCGGCAATGACACATTTGTTGTGACTCATTGTCAACATTGTCTTTATTTTCACACATACACTAACAAAGAAGTCCCTGAAAAGGTCCATACATACAGTTTTAGATCCACTGTCAGCCGAATGTGTCAAATGAGTGAAAAACACTGATTCAATGTCTGAATGCAGGTTTTTTTTGTTATATCACAAGGCAAAATCTGTCTGATTTAATGTAAATAAATAGCTTTTTTTCCATAGAAAAATTTGGCCGAAAATAATTTAATTTTGCTTCAAACTGACTGACAATGCATTTATTAATCTGTTGGATAAATTCAATGCTAAAGCTAAAAGAAAAAACAGTAAACATTTAATTTCAAAGAATTGATGAGTTTGACATTTAATTTAGAGAAAAAAATTAACACAACAAATAAAATGTCATGTAAAACAGAAGTCCATAAGACAGGTGGAGCAGTCGGTCCAGAGTGGACAGGTACGTTTAACCTGGTTCAGCTGTCCACTGACAGAAATTTCAAAGGCTGAAAACCACCAAAAACATCAAAGTAAATGGATGAATAACAAAAAAAAGACCCAAACAAAGAAACCCCTAATCAGAAGTGATGGAACTCCCTCCTCTCTGCCTTTAATGAGTGGCTTTGGTGTCATGCTGTAATGAGAGGTGTGTGAGACAGAAAATGAAATCTTTCTATTCTCCTGCTGTCACACTGCGGTGAGCCTGTGCGAGAGAGGCAGATATTACCATATCAATGGCTTCCTCCTGATAGCTTTCACCCACCTCTCCCCTCCTGTTCTGCCGGGACGTAATTGTGGATGATTATTAGAGAAGCTCACAAGCACACCCACACACATGTGCACGCAGATCGTGTGAGTCAGAGCAGGTAGAACCCCGTCAGTGGAGGAGAGAGCTAAATAAATTGGCTCACTGAGCAGAGATCTGAAATAAACAGACACACCTGCAATATCCTTTCATGGAACTTTGAGGGCAGCAACAGGGTGAACACAACGCTGAGTAGCACTGACATGCTGATCTTTTGACGTTTACAGAGCAACAATATCATCCATATGGAGCCTTGCTTTTTTTGTCTACCCGATAAAAGTAAGTTAAATAGTCATTCTATTTCCTCCTGCAGTGAATCCATCAATGCAGTTGCAAATGACAAGAAAAGGACTCAAGAGTACAACAGAACAACCACAAATAGAGGATAGAATGTAAAAAAGGAGATGAATGCCTCCTTATAGTCAACCACGGGGATCTAATATCCTTCACATCACTATGAAGCAGCACAGGTTCCATAAAAAATGTATAGAATTCCAGTCTCAGCAAATGTGAAGGGTTAAAACTAAATTGTTTTAGGTATTAACAGTGCACCAATTAATCCAATCTAACTATATTTAAATAAAATCAAATGCATTCAAATAAAAATAGACACCACTAAATCATGTGTTATACATGCATTAGGCAACAGAAGAAAGCAAAAACAATGTCACTGAGAGGGAAGAGAGCACAGGGAGTAGAGGTGCATCACGGGAGCCCCCCAGCAGTCTGGGCCTATAGCAGCATAACTATGGGGGGATTTAGAGTCATGAAACACCTCTAACTATCACTAACTAGACTCAGAGGAACCGGATAACTGAAGGCTCTGCCTCCCATGCTGCTTTTACACACTCAGGACCACAAGTAGACCTGCAGCCTGAAAGCAAAGATTTCTGCTGGAAACATTCAACTGAGCTCTTTAAGATATGAAGAAATTTGGTCATTCATATAAGCGAGGAGAAGAACTTAAACTTCTGTTCTGAAGTGAACAGTGAGCCAACACGGACCCGCTAAAAGTGGAGGAATGTGAACTCTGCTGCTGCCTCTCATCAGAACTCTGGCTACAGCGGTTTGGGGACAGAACAGTAATATAGAATTACAGCACTCCAATCCTGGAGGAACTGATGCATGGAGCAGTTTTACTGCATCCGTCTGAGACAGGATGCTTCTAATCCGCTTAGAGAATATATTGGTTTAAAGATAGATGATCTGTTTTATATCGATAGAAAATGAGTTTTTTAGGAACATAAACTGTATCAGATGATGTTGGATAGTTTTTTTAATTAAAAGAATTGTCACTGACTTGAGATGTAAAACTTGTATCTTGACACTATTTGAATGATCTTCAGGGAGAAATACAAAGACGTATAAAATAGTATAACTCCTCTCTGCGGCTTTTGGAGCTGAGCAGTTCAAATTTGCTCCTCCTCGTCAGCTGAATTTTCGGTTTTTACCCTGTTCAGATAGGCAGAAGCTGCTGAACCATCAGCCGGAGACATGTTTGTGTTGCTTGGGCTTCTCCTGGCATCACGCAGAACATCCAGGAGGTTAAGGTGTTAAATTAAATTGTCGCCTTTCCTGTAAATACATGAAGAGCGAGTGTGGGAGGTGGGGAAGTAATGTGTGCGTGATGAAATATAATTGGCTCCTGCGGGGATTTACCTCTATGTCATTTTCTGCTAAAACTCTCAAGTTTGCACAAACCGTCGAACCGAAACAGTCATGGACCAATCAGACCGCTGGTGAAAGTTTCTACCAATCAGCACATTTTCTCCTAATGAGGCTTGTTACCAGGACAGGCGGGGGAGGCGGAGACATGAACTCTGCTCCTAATGGAAGCCTAATAGACTCCATGTGAGAGGCCGGCGTTTTGGGCTCCGTTAGGCGGGTGTGCTCCTCTGCCTGGTGATTAGGTATCAGTCAGGTACTGGCATCATGTGATCCGGGCACGGAGAAGTCATTAGTGGTGTGATCAAACAGGGAGAGGGGGTTTGTAAAACGTAGGATCAGTCTGTACTCTTTCTGTGATTTCTTTTTCCATTTTCTGACCATTTCTCTAATCGAATCCTTCAGATGAGCCCGTCACATCAATAACACAGCAGACCGGCCAAACGCTGATATGTTCTGAATCAGGAGCCTAAATCCTTTTAACAGAGCCGATATCTTTGATGAAACACTTTAACAGACTCTGTCCCAATTTTGCTGCACTTAAAAGCAAAACTAACAGCGATTTGGACTCCGAATTCTGACATTTATCATCTTCAGTTGAAGCTCTGTTTTTTAGGTCCTCTTTCCCATCCATGCTGCGGAAGCAGGATTGGGATTAAAACAGGATTTAATTTAGTAAACCCCCTATTAACCTGTACACCTTTGGTGAGAAGTTCATAATCAGTCGGAACCACACACATGACAGCTGTTCCTCACAAAGAGGGATGGAAGGAAAAAAGGACTGTGATAGCTTTCTTCCTCACACTTTGGGTAAAACAAACTCCCAGACTTCCAATCATTTCTATTTCTAATAGAAATGGACTGTACTCTGCTACAGTCTATTTTACAGTCTATGCAAAATATGCACAATTTGATGACAGGTCCTGCAGAAGACATGACCTGTGAGGGGTCTGGAGTCTTTGGGCACATGTTCTGATATCTTCAGAACCAAAAGACGACAGTAATAAAGGAGACTGAGACATCTCTCCTTGTGGGTTTTGTTTTTTTACATCTACTTTCAGTGGCCTCCAGTTCTGTCATCTCATAACATACATGCTTTTCCAAATGTTGATTTGTACTGCTTAATCACTAAATTGAAAGTTCTTTGTTGTTTATGTGTTTAAATGCTACACTTTTGTAATAGTAAAATGTGAGCTGCTGCGTCTTAATGGCGTCCCATTAATGCACTTTCTCCACACAGTACAAGTGTCTGTAATGTTTCTCTGCACTGCAGAGGCACTCAGTTGTGTTTATTTTGATTGGGTCCCACTCACGCATCCCTGCTGCAGCCAACACCCACTGGACGCCCAAATGTGGATTTATCTGCTACTGAAAAGAGTCCCGAACCAACCGGAGAGCCAGAAAGCAAAAATGAAATTACAGCTTCACTCCCTCTTCTGCAATGAAAGGGTTTAAATAGTGTATCCCAGTTCCAGTCCACAGAATTTCACAGTTTTTCTGCTTCGCAAAATTTCATTAGTGACTCCATTTAGTAAAAGTCACAACACCAAAGAGCCATTTCTGATGGAAGACATTCAAAGCACCTTCATGAAAGAGTGGTGCAAACCTTGAAAGCACGCACACACAGCCAGGTGAGAGGCTGAGGGAAGGAAACATCATTTGTTCAATATTTCATTACCTTCTCAATTGAGGCGGGAGACTCATTTATTCTCATCAGGAGAGCAGGAGGGAAACAGGATACCATGTATTAACTCCATCAGCGTAATGATGTGGAGCCTTTATATAAAGTTTATAATGAAAAGTTGTGTGGATGTGTGTGTGTGGCTGTGCGTGCATGTGGACTTTTTAGGAGTGCGTACACACTTCTCCCTGTGGCCACAGGGGGGTGCTGCACATCTGCCAGTCAAACAGCTCAGACAGACATTTCTCTGCTCTCGCTTTGTTGCCTTCCTTTATTTCTCATCTATGTCTTTCTCCTGTTTTCCTCCATTTTAGCTTCAGTTTTCCACGCTGGCATCTATGAATCCCAACGTGTGTTTTGTTCCTCTGTAAAACGTTTTAAGTAAGAAATGTTTCTTCTGACAGCAGCTCAGATGTTCACCTGGCAGTCAAGATGTTAAAGTTATAGCCGTTTGTGCGTTTTCTCCGGTTTCCTTCTTTGCTTATTTCCGTCTGTTTTTATTCTGTCTGAAATTAAAATGCTGCCGTTTTTGACAAATCTTTCACTTTTACTCTCATATCTTTACTTTTGTGTTGCAGATTTTTCTGACCTTTTCATATTTTGCTTTTCTCATCCTTTGCATCCACTAATCCTTTTCTTTCAGTCTCATTCTTTTATTCATACACTTGTTCATAGAATTGCAAATCTCTGCCTTGTCTCCCTTTACCTTTTTCAGTCTCGGTCTCAGCTTTCCTTATATCTTCATTTTCTTCTGCATCTCCTGTTCTCCAACAATAGCCTTACTTTTTCTTTTTATCCGTTTTATTCTTCTTTTTCTACTGACTTCACTCCTTCAACTCTCTTCTTTAGTTTTCCTATACCCTATTATCCTTTTTTCGTTCTTATTTATTTTCAGGTTACTCATATCTTTTTTCCCCATCATTTTCACCATGCCTTTAGTCTAGATTAATTCCTTCATTTATTCAAACTTATTTTCCTTTTAAACTTTAACTTTATGCATTAACTATTCTTAAATAAAACTTTTTCTCTGTTCTTGACACACTTCTTTTCCACCCTTTTGTATTTCTTTGTATGTTGTAATCCTTCTCTTAATCCTGAATCCTTTACTTTTTCTGCTTTCTTATTTGTTTCCCTTAGGTTTTTCTTTTTCTTTTCTTTCCGACTTGCTTGTATCCTACATGTATGTCTGACCTACTTGAGTAATGATTTAAAGAAATATTTGTAACTTTTGAACTTAGCACGAGGTCCCCTAAAGATCAATAAGATATACTTTAATCTTTATTTCGATCCTCTTTCCTCTGATGTTTCTTGTTGCTTTCACCACCTCTCCTCTATTACACACCACCCAAAACCACTTTTCCTTACCCTCAATTCCTCTTCCACTCCTTCTCCAGGCACACAATGTTTTTCTCTGTAATCTGTCATCTTCACCTCCATTTCCTCCCCCGTTACCCCTCTCTTTCTGTCCAGATTAGAAATCAGACTTCCAGCAGATAGATGAATGAGTCTGAGCAGATGGGTGGCCTACTTTCAGCCCTTCTCCTCCCTCCATCGATCCATACGGCCCTCTATCAATAATCCATCACTTATCCGTCAATCCCTGTAAAACACAAAGAGAAGAAGGTTAGTCAATGTCTGTTGTATGTTTTTAGTTGGTTTTGGTTTTCTGTACAGATAAATAAACCAGTAATAGTCTCCGGTCATTTTTCAGTCGGGGATGTATTTGAGTGCTTTGAAGCACGAAGCTTGCACTCCTCAAATATTCCACTTTCTAACATCGTGAAATTACACAACTTGAAAAAGTTACCCTCTAGTGCAATACAAGAGATGGAAAACTGATGATAGTCACCATCACTCTTTTCTATTTCAGGACCAGAATGAAATTAGGAAGAGCTAAGAAGGTTAACTGCTCCACAACACAGAAAAATGCATGTTTCTGAAACCCTCCAAAGTTGCATGTTCTAGAGAGAATAAAAATCCTTTGATAACTCTAAGTCTGGTAGAAAAATAAAATCAGAATTAGTATGATATTTCTATCAGAGTATCTGGCAGTGTTGTGGTGAAACAGTGCATTGTGATGGAGCATGGATGACACAAACCACATGAAGCAACACAACCCCGCAGTAGAGCCAACTGTGCACAGACCTAGCATAATCTTTCTACGCCCAGCTCTACAGTGGGACAATGGGAACTCCTACTTCATGCAAACAATTATTACCAAAATAGAAATGATGCAGAATCCACAACCAGCATGTGTGGCATGCATAACCATGGTAACTGGAAAGAGTTCCAAAGCCAAACATTGCCTGGAAAGAGACCTCAAAAAGGTGTCAAGGATGCAAAGCTAGGCCAAAGTGGATAAAAGGAAGGCAGACATTTCCATTGTTTATTCTTTTATTCTTCTTGAGGGCGCAGCAGGCTTGTCAGGATAGCCATTTTCTATCTAAGACATGGCTGCTGCAACAACTCACAGCTCTCTGCTCAGCTTAAGACTGTACAGGCAGGCAGAGGAAACAGAAAATCAGGACTACAGAGCTTGTTAAGAACCTCTGGTGCCATCCTGGACATTTCAGGAGGAAGAGTACTTCTGCAAACCAAACTGCTGTTTGCTGCGAGGTTCTGTTCGCACCTTTCTCACCACACAATGCTGTGTGTGACACCGTCAGCTCAGTTAATGCTAAGCCACAGAAACGACACACAAATCTACCGGTTACAGTATCTGGAGAAATCTCTCTCTTGTCTATACTGAGTAGGATAATAGCGGCATCCCGCGTCCAGCGTTTGTTTCCACTAATAGGAGTTCCGCTTTGATAGGTTTCTCGTTTAGGAATAGCACCTCCACACATGGTTTCCATAGTGATGACACCTTCTGCTGGGACACTGACATGACAAATCCATAATTAAAGACTGGTACTATTTGCTGTACACCGTCACACCCTTTCGGCAGGAAACAGCTCAAATGAACCAGCGACTCAGCGGCCAAAGAAGAGTCCGAAGCCTTCTCTGAGCTCATCAATCCACCTGAGTACTGGTTGAGAGGACTGCATCTGGGCTTTCATTGACAAGAGTTTAAACGGTCTATACAAATTTACATAAAAAAATAAAAGATGAATCATGTCCATACATGGACATTTCACCCTGTCCTTTGGGACACTTCATAAGTGACTGTACATCACCATGTGACGCTCATAACATCTTTTTCATCCACACACACACAGTGCAGCAGCTGTGTACCCCGCTCAGAATGGGTGTGATTTAATGTGCACACGGCTGCTGGCTGGCCCCTATGGATGCCAGCGCGCTTTGTTTGGTCAGACAAACTAACAAGAAAACCTTTATGTTTTCTCACCGCCTTTCTTGGGAGAGCAGGAACTGTGTGTGTGTGTGTGTGACTGTGTGCATGTGTGTGTCTGCAATAGGTAATCGTCTCGGCACAGAGTTCCCAGACCTGTCCGGAGGGATTGTGGGTATTTTCATGTGTCAATTCACATAAGGTTCAACACAACTACACTCACATCAACAACAGCGCACACCGGTTTGTTTCCTCTCAGCACACTGAGCACAAACAACTTTTATTTTATTTACAAGTGCATGCCTTCCCCTCCCCAGTTGTTGTAATAATCCAGATAGAGACTCAGCACTCAAAGCTGTTAAAAACACACACATACACAAATTAAAATCCTGGCAACACCTCATTCAGCAGCGCTGAGCTCCAGTAAGGCTTTCTGGATGATGCTGTCAGTCTCTAATGGCTGTGGGGGAATCGTGTCCCTCTGTCCTTTCCATGGTTGCTCCAATGGGGATTGCAGCATTGGTTTGCAGAGCTCTCTGAATGTTGTCAATAAGAAGAACCTTCCTCTCTGTAGAACACTGGACTCTAAACAGTTTGGAAACGGCCTTCATTGTGTTAATGCGAACCTGCTCCAGCAAACCCAGCAAACTTCTGCTTTTACGGAGCTGCTCAGACTCACGGGTGATCGAACCCCCACCACCCTCAAAGTATTTGATCAACCAGCTGCCTCTTGCCATCTTCACTCCTACAATAGCAGGAGGTTTACCTCCTTTAACTTCTCAGACGCAGAAAACAGTGAGTTGCATTGTTGTTGCTCGGTAAATGTTTATGATTACACCAATCAAACATGCTCAGATTCCAAATCAAGGCTCACAATTTTCGGCCTGGCAGTTCTAACATAATCATGCCAACAGGCAAAAACATAACAAAACAAAACAAAACAAAAAAACACACAAACAATCAGCTCTCCCGGGCCCCGTTCAGCACTGTGCTCATAACCACACAAACACTGTGCCGTGCGGGTTCATTATCGGAGGAGATGCCCTACCAGCGTGTGCTTCCATCACACTTTCCCTCTGCATGAGCTCCACCAGCTGGGGGGGGGGGGGGCTCTGCAGACGCGCCCCTGCTCATGCTGATGAAGCCTCCAGGTGTGCATTCTCAGTTCACGTCAAACAGCATCACCTACACCCAAACAAGCCAAAGCAAACACAAGAGTCAGGAACCTTGGTTTCCTATCTTTTCCGTGGCTTTCATATTACTTGGATTTAATATTTTCTTAGTTGGTTTGTTCATGACCTATGATTTTTATGTGTGATTTTTTTCCTTTACTTGATTTTCAGAGAGCCTTGAGCCTCCCTTTGGTCTAGCTTCTTGCTTGGCCTTTATGTGGTCTTCTATGTTTCAATCTCGTCTTTACCTGTACATGCCCTTTCGGGTTGCTCTATTTCAGCATTTCTTTCTAGAACAGGTTCATAGTTTAGGGGTCAGTTGCGTGTCTGGTTTGTTTTAAAGGAGGCTTTTCCTCCGGTCAGCTGTATCCTGTAGGGTCGACAGCGACCTATTCTCCACCAACATCATATACATAAACACACATAATCATATATTAAATAAAAAATCAGAACCCTGTCTTGTAAGCCAGCTGCCAGATCTGTGCCAAAACAAAGAACAGAACAGCATTCAGAAAAAACAATAAAGCAACAGGAAGTATGAAGCAGAAGCAGTTATATGAAGCCTGTGTTAGTAGTTTTAACTGATGCATATTGATGAGAGGAATCCATTCGTTTCAATGTCTATTATTATGCGTAGAACTCATACGGTCTTAGATCAAGCTGTTTTAGGTCTCTGTAGCGCTTTTAAATGGGAAATATGAACATTTAGACAGCCCAGAGGGCTCTTTTCTCACACGGTGGAAAAAGGTACAAAACTCCTGAGGAGTTTTAAAAGAAAAAACAGGATTATGATAATCTCCACAGCAATATTTGTGCCACAACCACTGAAAATTTAAGTAAAAGGCACAGGATACATCAAAGTGCAACAAATCCAGAGTAAGAGAGACCCTCAGTCATAAATGATGGTACACACGGTCTGTTTGGATCCTGTAAAACACAGAAAACAGCAAAAGATCAATGTATTTTGCAACATTGCAACATTAAACACACCAAGATCAGTTCTCAAGGCCTGTTATGGTAAAAATGCGACTTGTGAACTGCGTTAGAGTAAATCTCATTAGCTTGGTTTTACTATTAGGACAAGGCCGGGGAATGTAACAGGGTCTGACATTAGTGTGTTCACTGTGTCAGTTCTATCAGGTCAACACACTGAATTCCTACTTCAGACCATGGATATATGTGAATATAATAACTGGACCACACTCACGTCCATATAGGACACAGCAGCAAGCACCTTCTCTTTCCAGCTAGTTTCCAGCCCAGCAAAATATGCCAAATAGCTACATTTCCACTCTGCAAACTGTCTGACTTTGCCTTTCTGATATTGCATGACAACATAAAACGCATAAAAAAGCATGATATTAGTCCGTGGGTCATTTGATCTGATAGGAATGTCTCTGTGGCAGTTTCCTGCTGACATATTAAGACTGAAGGTCCTCTGCAGATAGGAGGATCAGATGGATCATGAGGCGTCCCTGATGGAACACTTTTTAACTGCGTCTGTGACTCTCATGCTTATATCAGCATGTATTATCTAACGTTGATCACTGTTCTGTTGTCCGGAGAGTAGCCTGTGCGTGCGTTTGTTTGTGTGCTCATCACTATAATACATCATCTGCTGGAACTGCCCATAGGTCAGCTCCAATCCAGCCTCCCATTCATCTTCAGCCCGTCTCGGCTGGAGGTATTTTGTTGACTTCAGTCAGCAGAAAAACACAGCCACAGTTTCTCTTTGATCCAGCCATGAGTCAGCCACGCTGGATTATTCTTTTTTCTGTGTTTTATCACAATCTCAGCCTGAATCTCTCCTGCTGAGGGCAGTGATGAACACGCTGAGGCAGCCTCACACAGCTGACGCTGCAGGGAGCTGACCAATCAGAGCGACCTTCACAGTCCCCGTCCCACTGGCTGACTGTGATTATCCCTGAGAAAGGTAGGGTGTCACTGTATGGAGATGACACACAGCTTGGACACCATTGTATCTATTGTCGAGCCTACTTCTAACTCTACTCTTTAGACTGGATAATGTCAGGAGTAATCCATGATTACAACTATAGTACAGAACTTTAAAAATGATTTAAACAACAGAAGTACAAAGGACTTGAAAACTGAACACAAAGATGAAACTTTAACCACACCTAAACTCCCCTTTGCTTTCATCATGGCTGTTTTCACTTGAGCTTAACTGACAACGTGATCAACCGACAAAGATATAAAAGACAGAAAACCAGGGAAAGCAAAGAAAATCCAAACAACCAGAGAAACCTATCAGGAAACTTGGCCTGAACCATCAGAAGAAGCAAAATGGGATGTCAAACAGAGAAAGATACAAACTGCAAGAATATAAATCTAACTGTGGATAATGATGAATCAGACCACAGGAAAACACAGTCAATACAACATAAGTACATAGATGTGTGACTGAATGTTTGCAGAATACACTGGCTAACATGAATTGATCCACACTGAACCTCCTTCCAAAAAACAAACCCAAAAAAATCCGAAAAACATTCAGCCGTTAAAGTTTTTACTTCACTAGTCGACCTTGCTTCTCCTTTCTATTCCTCTACTTTCTTTCCTCTGATTATCTCTCTACTGGCATAATTATGGCTCATTCATTTTTTTCTGTAAGGGTTCAAGGATGATACACACTCTTAAACACGAGGAGATCCTCTACCCATCTGTCCTCGTTATACCAAAATTATTTATGGAATTACTCATTTCATTATGATTCATATATTATTCACCCATCGCCATAGCGAGCTTCAAACACAGGGTTTAATAACAGTACCGTAGTTTTCTGGTAAATTTAGTATGAAGAAGAACTCCCTAGAACCGGAATACTCCTAATTTCTCATTTAGTCTTTAATTGTCTTCATTTAATTCAATTTCAGCTAATTGAATGAACTTCACGTGTAATAAAACACAAACACTTCTAGTATGGTTGAGCCTTAATCGTTCAGTCAGACCTCAGAGTGCCACTGGGGGGGTGTCAGACTAGATTTGAACCCGTGCCCCCTCACCTAAATAGACAAGTAAAACCTAACAGGGTCTGACCAACAATCCTGTTTTGAAAGCAGCCGAGCGTCTCTGAGATCCGGCTGGAGATGTGACGGCTGGCTCCCCCTCCCCTCAAATCACTCGCTAAGCCATCCATCAAATTACTGCGGCAAGCCCGCATCCATCACCCCATCCATCATCACCAGGAGACTTACAAGGGGGGGGGGACACAGAGAGGTCCGTTAGCCAGGAGATAAGAGGGGAAGAAGGAGGAAACTAGACAGAAAAGAGAAAAAAGTGAGGAGGCAACACAATGAGGGAAAAGAAGAAAGGGCTGAAGAAGAAAATAATGAGGGAGCATGGGAGGGGAATGGAGTGAGAAAAGGAGAGCGGCTGCTGGAAAAGATGAGATTAAAGCAGAAAGCAAAGACTAGCAGTCCTGGTAAGAAAATGACAAATTAGAAAAATAAAGGAAAGTAGAAAAAGCAGCAGAAAAGGAGAGAAGGATGGAGTGTGGTGACAGAAATAATTTTCAATAAATTGGAGCCGCAGAGGGAGAATAATTCAGTTTCACTGAAGTCAAGGTGAACTTTTAGATTTTGTCAAAGTAATAACTAAACCAACACACACAGACACTATTTACAGAGACAGCGGTGGCAAATCCACAGAGAGGGGAGAAAAATGACGGAGAAAAGTAAAGATGGCAGCCAGAAAGACGAGGAAAGAAGCCACAAATCTCAGCAGGTTGAAAGAATAAGCTGAATTCTGTTACTTTGCAGATGTCACGTCACTTTCAATCGAGGAAAGACAGAAAGATCTTGAATACACTACACCTCTCAACTAAAATACGTATTCAGTTCTAAACTTATCAGAAGATAAAACATGACAAAAATTAACTCCAATTCTGATGACTCCAAATTTCCTGCTTCTGAATTCAGACAAAGCTTGTTTTGTCTAAATTCAGAAATAGAAAAGTTGTTCCTTTGTACCTGAGCACATCAAGGAGGAACTGCTGCTTCATGTAGGTACTCCACGTGGCATCTATTTGGCACCTTATCCTACAGTGAGGAACCTTTGAGTTACTGTTTGCCAGAATGTATCATTTGACTCACCCTCATAGTATCTGAGTTTCTTGAGAGCTCTTGCTGGATATTTTCTCAGATGAGAAGATTCTGTAACCTGCTGCTTTCCTCAGCGGGGAACTCTTTTAATTAACAGTTTGGATTGGAATTATTTGGAATTCATTCAACTTGAATAGGTATTTGATTTTATTGTATCTTTTTTAAGTACCTAGAGATGATTTTACGTAAATAAAAGTGAATTTAACACATTTTTTTATATCAGAATCAGCCACAAAATCTAAAATCGGTTGGCTATTTTGTAGTAGAGCTGGCAGATGAGACGGATCTACACAAAAAAGACTTCATACAAAGAGAGGCCCTGTTTTTCTCCTTCTGATATATTTGTAGACTGTGCAGCAGATCCAAAACAATACTTTGGTAGAGAATAGAGCACAGAAGGAACACCCTTATTAGCTAAATTCTGCAGGCAGACAGAACAACACAAACATTGTTTACCATCACTCTGACTCTAACCACAGTGTTTGTGCATCTGCGGCTCACTTTGCGCAGGGACTCCCATCAGGTGGTGACAGGAAGCATGACTGTTCTGAAGACCCGGAGTGATTCGTTTGATAGCCGAGACTTTTCACACTTGACAAACGCAGCTGTTAGCATGCGCAGAAGCTGAAAGCAGGAAGTAGAGAAGCAAAGAATCAGTCAACGGAAACCCTGACCATATTTCATGTTAATCTTTTTTTCCTTCTGTCACAACCATCAGTATTCATCTCCCAAACCCCTCCTTTTCACGCTCTTCTCTTTGTTTCTTTCTTGTTTTTTTGTTTTATACCTTTATGCTTCCAGAATCGATTATCTGTGTCGCATCAACAGGATCATTTTTTTCATCTTCTTGCCTCAAACAAACTTCTATCATCACGCTGTGTGTGTGTGTGTGTGTGTGTCACTTCCCTGTTTATTTGTCAGGAATACGTTCAGCCTCAGTCAGCACACTCATTAGTTTCTCCAAAGCATTGCAAAACAAGCCCTAACAGAATTTACTGGGAAAACAAATTGCACTGGGCTGATGTGAACACCCTTAGGAGACTAGTATTGACTGAAATATGATATAAGTGGTGATAAACAGGATGGCAAATGTGTGAATATGAAAGGAATCGATATCGTGTTTGGAGGTGAGGAATTAAAATCATTTAGTGGGAGACAGAACTCCAACAACAGATCTAATTGATTTTTCATTTTAGCCAAAAGGCCCATGGATGGTTGTCAGACAGTTTTAATTTAGTTGCGTATATGAGTTATTATGAGGACGTGGACAAAGTGGTTCACACTCACACAGCTCTGTATAGGAAACTAACCTCTGTTGGAGGAGATTTATGGTACATTTACTTGCAAACGGGCACAAAATCAGAGGACGTCTTACAGGGTGACGCTGCAGTCCATCATATTTCAGCCTCCAGAGTTTAGCCGGTGTCTTCCCAGACGACGTGAGGACTAAATCACCCAGCTGTTGTTTCTATGGAGTGATAAAACAACAACAGAAGTACATCAAAATCAAATAAGGGCAAGCAGGAATATGACTGAAAAAATATATTTCTAAAGGAACATGAAAATTGTGACAAGTCAGTTGAAGCTTTCTAAACAGTTGTCACATTAGTTTATTCTTAATATGTGTCCTTAGTATCCGAGTGATGATACATATTTTTACTTTTTAATTTTTTTTGTTGCAGGCCAAACAAGATTATTTCCTAGTGGAAATCCACATAAGCAGGATTTTGGACTCTCAGTATCATCATGGATGTATTATTATCAGAAGGCCAGTAAGCCAAAAGCCCTAAATAGAAATTCTTTACCACTAAATGGAACTAAATGGAAATCTATGGAAATTAAACAGAGATATTCAATTCTGGCTGCCAGTTGCCAAAGCATTTTAAAATTCAAAGCCTCTGCTGTCCATTCTACTCTGTTGTGCATCAATAGAGTATTTCCTAAACGGGGTGTCGATATTTCAATGAGCAAAGTTAGACTGGGGCTGGGACACCACATTTAAACTAATTAACCACAACAATCTCACATAAGTTTGTTTTTGAGGTGTGAGCACTCAACCCGAAAAGATCAAACCCGCTTTCTCTCTTCAGATGGGCCATGTTTTTAATATATGAAGGCAAAATAAATGCCTCTTCACCCAGAGGACGTCAGATTCATTTACATGTATTTTATTGCTTCTCTTATCATTTTTTGTTTTAGAATTGAATTTACATTCTGCGTACCTTATGCTTACATATCATTAAATGTTCCAATTACCAGCTTCACATGAATTATTAGTATGCTTACTTCATTTGTTAGGTAATGATTCATTTATGCAATTATGATTTATTTTTGGAAACATAAGCCATATATTGCTCCTGGACACATGTACATTGTGGGTTGAGACTACAGAGGCTCTTAGAGTGGAAAAACTTCATAAATAACTTAAATCTTGTCTAAATAATAAAAATAAAAAAACCTTAACATGCGTATTTTGATGTGAAGCAGCAGCTTCTCTATGAGTTTTGCCTTTGCTGCGTCACTGAGGCTGAGTTGAGATAACCAATGTGGAAAAACTCATTTTTAGGGTCACTATCCAAAAACAGTTTCATCATGTGGGACAGCTCTCCTGCCACCAGCCTGGTAGAACTGTAATTTGAAATGGAACTTTACTGCATTTACTGCAGCTGTGTAGAAAAACACTAGTCCACTTCTTTTTGTAATGTGCTAACATGTCATTCATAGGAATGCACCCAATGATTTAAAAAGCATGACACATTTTCCCTCCTAACTAGTGTGCCACTCGGAAAACAATGAGTGATACTTTTGATCAGGAATCCTAGTTATTGTCACTTCATTTCGTTCCATCCATCCACTTTGAATGACTTTTTTGTAATTCACATATGAAGAATGGCCACATACTTGCCATTAAAAGACAGATAGAAGAAGAAGAGTTTCCAGAGAACAAGAAAGAAAAAGAAAAGGTTTGAGGACAGATTTCAGAAAGGAGGATTGTGCTTATTTAATAATGTAATGACGGACCTGATTAAAATATCAAACACGGAGATACCGCCACTCTAAAAAACCTAAAGACAGATTTGATTGGAACAGAATCCCAAGGTTTAATAAATGTAACAGTGTGAGCAGAAAACAGTGACGGATGTGAAAGGCTCTTTTCCCACCCAGTGCTGACACTCAGGGTTAAACTCTGATGATCTTTTTAGGCTATTTTGCTAACATTCTGGATCACATCTTCTTTGCATGTTAAAATAATAAGCTGGCGACCCTCAGAAATCTGCTTCAACATAGGACCCTGTGTTCTGAGAGCTAAGGCCTCTGCTTCTTTCGGGTTTTTCTGCCCACGGGAAATCTTCTGTTCCAAAAGCATCGTTTGGTTCCTAAACCATGATAGAGATTCAGATATGCACAGACCGACACACAGAAGATCATAACGATATCAGCCTCCAATCAGAGAATACCCCACAAGAGGAAGTCACTGTCAAACCTTTGCCTGGTTTCTGAATTGACTCCAGCGTAGCTACAGTATCATAGGGACAGCTCTCCCTTCACTGGGGAACAAACAAAACAAAAACAGCAGTAAATAAGAATTCTGAACATCTGCACTCAGACAAAAACACATCCATCAGCGGCAGCTGCTCCTCTGGCCTTTCCTCATTCCCCATTCTATCATTTCCTTTGTGGAACTCAGTTCTCTGATTTCTTTTCCTCCCCACTTATTTGTGGTTAGCTTTTTTTTTTTTTTTTTAACAACAACTCTTCACACCTTTTTTTGCACACAGTTCACAGTCTGCCAGGCTGTGATTAGAGAAGGGGGAAAAAGGGAAGATGCTCTGATGCGTTGAGCATCAAACAGGGCTAATAATCCGTTCTGCATGTGTGTGTTCATCAGCCTTCACGTCAGCAGCAGCTAAAGCTCAAACATCTCATTTCCTTATTCCAGAACTACAATGAGACAAACAGGAGCGTTTTCATGTGGCTGCAGGGCTCACCTTCCTCCGCTTTCTTCTTTAGTCTTTCATTTGGTTCCTTGAAGGGATGGTGTTCTTTCTTCTCTTCCTTCTCCTTCAGTTCAAAGTGCAAAGAGTGAAAGAATGAATCATGCCATGCTGGTGTTCCGGGCTCTTGTGGATTCATGCAAAACATCACATTTTAACTGTAAAGATACCAAAACTCGTGATACATTGAGATGCTTCTCTTCATTGTCTAAACGTCCAACATTTTATTGATTTGCAGTTTTATGTGCAAAAACATTTTTTTAAGGCCTGTTTTTGTCGTCGTGTCTCCATCCGTTAACTGTCCCCGTCACTTTGACACTCCATTGTGGTAAAAACGAAGGTCAAGCCATCTAGAAAACCCTTTTGGGCTCGCTTCTTTCCAGCCCCTTTGGTGGGTGATAGCTAAAACTGAACTGAAACTGCTCCTGACTGAGCGGTGCCCTGATCTAAGACCTGTTCTTGTACCAGGTCCAGATCAGAGGCCTGCATGGTCTTACAGTATTCAGTTTAAAACTACTTGCTACTTACTGTAATTCCTTTTTTCCTGAGTTCTGGTCCCTCCAGAAACCTACGGGGCCGCCTGCTTCTCCTTAATTGCTGAATATATGGCACAGTAAAATGCTGCTGTTTAATCTACGTTGTGCTAAAGTAGCCGTTAAATAGGGAACCATGAAAGCATGTTACCGAATTATGTCATTATGAAGAGGAGAAGGAGGCCTGAGGAGGAAGGATTTTCAGGGAATTTTGTGGCAGGGTTTTCTGTGGTGGAGAATTTTTCTTTTCTGAGTTTGCGAGATTCCGATCTCTGCATCTCTGCAGATGCTTCGCATGCACAGAAATCTAAAAATAATATATTTAAAGTCGTTTTCTGACACTTTACAGCCAAGCTGGAGAAATCAACGGTCCCAAATGTCACCCGTCCAAATCTAAGATGGTCTTCACCTCTGTCAGCTAAATTGCTTCTCAGGTAGAAACAAGCAACTTCAGTGGCAAAACACTGAGCTTTTTTTCAGATATGGAGCAGCAAAGTTGATTCCCATTTCCTGTCTCTGGGGCTGATCCCTGATTCCTCCACTTTCTGGCTCCTCTGAACCATTTTTTTTCCCGGCACGCTTTTCACTGGCAGCAATACGGACACTTCACCAGGTAGAGGGCATCCATACATAGTCTGCTTTTTCCTGCTGGGGTCGTGGGGGAGCTGGAGCCTACCCAGGCAGTCCTTGGACCAGAGGCCAGGTAGGACTTAAAAATTCACCAGTACATCACAGGTCCACACAGAGATAAATGGATGAAAGAGACTGCTTTTCACTCAGACTTTAGAAATAATTTAGAAATGACACTCATGAACTCACCGTGTGTGTTTTGGTCTGTGGGAAGGAGCCAGACAACTTCTAAGAAACACACACAGACACACACTGGGAAAACATGCAAACCCCACACAGAAAAGACCCTGGAGGGTTCGAACCTTCAACCCTCCAACCACCAAACCACTGTAATCCCCAGCAAAATCTACAGATTTGGTCATTTAACATCTTTTCCTTATGTATAAAATACGAGAGAAAATGAGTAAACATGGAAATCCACAACAGAAAAGTAATTATTTGAATGAAGCCGGTTGCCGTCAAATGCGAGATCTTTGCAGATAGATGCAAAACAAACCGTCACGGCAGTTAGACTGAAACGCCAATTACCTTTCATTTTCAGGGAAAATCAAAAGACAATCACCCATCACGCATTCTAAACGTAAAAGCTTTTATCCTGTTTGAAACGCACTGAATGGAAAGCTCAAATGAATCTCTGCACCGCCACACACAGAAGCAGAAGATCCCGTCTGAAGCCATGGAACCCCGTGCAGCACAACACAATACTTTTGTTTTATAAAATTGTCTGCCACAACACCCCGAAGAGTGATTAATTTTTTCACATAAACACGCCCAGACTTTGTGAACTGTGTGGCTGTGTTGCTGTAAATCATGGCCGTGACAGATTGGTGTTGCCAGGGGGAAAATATATAGCAATTTAAGCATCACATTCTCACCGTGAGTAATGGCAGCACACAACGACTGACAGGGAAACAAGAACAGTGAGAAAAAGCAGAAAAAAACGAGAACTGAACTCCCTGACAAACTGTCCTCACTCATCTCACATGCCTCTATTTGTTTCCATCCACCTCAGTGTGTGTGTGTGTGTGTGTGTGTTGTGTGTCAGTGCGTGGTTGATAAATCAGGATTTTATAGAACATGAACATGACATTCAGCTCAGATTCAGTTTCCCCGCTGTGACCCTGCTGAGGTTGAGCTATGGCAAAACAAAGAGAAAAGGGGCCAGAAAAAAAATAGTCAATCTTAGAAAACATGGTGGGGTCCAGGGGTGTACTTTAGGGTATTGCCAACACAACAGTGTTCTTTATCTTTTCTAAAGCCCCCTCTAAGAATTGTCAGGGGATGCTGTGAGTCTGTTTCACGACATCTGTGAAATCTTTTTTTGGTGGTCATCTAACAGTCACAAATGCCCAGAACAAAGGGAGAAATACACCTTCAGGAAGAAGAGAAGGGGCAACTTTAATCCATCCATCCATCCATCCATCCATCCATCCATCCATCCATCCATCCATCCATCCATCCCTTATCTATCCATCCATCCATCCATCCATCCATCCCTTATCTATCCATCCATCCATCTATCCATCCATCCATCCATCCATCCATCCATCCATCCATCCATCCATCCATCCATCCATCCATCCATCCATCCATCCATCCATCCATCCATCCATCCATCCATCCATCCATCTTCTGTTCCTTATCTACGACTTCAAAAGGAAATTGATAAGAACAATAAAACTGTGAAAATGAGTGAAACGAAAACTAAAAAAGAGACAGCTTGAGGAACATGTTGCAAATCCTTTGGTTCTTTCCAACAGGTCAGTATCATGACTGGGTCTAAATGCACACCTAAGAGAGTTAGAGCCTCTCAGAAATAAAGACGGGCAGAAATTAAGCCATCTGCAGAGAAACTGCTTTCTGCAGCACTTTCAGAGAATGGTAAACCGTCAACAGGGATCAATACAACGAAGGTTCAGAGGATCTGGAGACCAGTTTTGGAAGCATGGAAAACGCACGTGATCCTATTCTGGACATTTCTGCATGGACTTAGCAACACCTACAGAAATGAGTTTCTGTAAAACACAGCTCATCGTAAACACAGATTACAGCTCCGTCATGCTCAGAGGAACCCATGATTGAAACACTGCTGTCTTCTCTGGACCAATTCATGGACCAGAGGTCCAATCCATGTTCACAGAATGTTGTTAAAAGAGGGCCACACCACTGTTTGAGAGCTGCTCTGCTAATGTTTTTCATGAAATGGAAAAAAAGAACTCAAATCCAGCATCTGTTATGCTCTACTGTTTATTTCATGTTGATTTGTGGTATTTGCAAGTGGCTGGCTTCTATTATTCACATTTACGCAGCATCCCAACTTTTGGAATGAGGCCTGATGCGTAAATGTAGATAAAGAGGAGAAAAAATCCTTTGAAAAAAAAGGGTTGTGGTTTGACAGTAAAACCGGAGTATTGGCAATTGTACCCTTTAAAATATTTCCTCTGTTCCGCAAACTCTACAAATGCCATGCAGTGATAAGTGAGTCATCGCTGAGGCGTCATTACGAAGCCCCGGGAGATTTGTTCTGTCAGAATGTGCCAGTAAAATGCCAAACACATGCAGAACTGTGTTATGATATTATTTTATCATTTTCCTCCCAATGTCTCTAGTTTATACAGGCGTGCCATTTCCCACTAAAGGGTAGCAGCGTCCCCTCAGTGTGACTGTAAACACAACTGGAGCAGGACGAGTGTTCAGCGTGTGCCATTTCTCTGTGAGCAACGTGGCATTTTTAAATCCCCGTTACGCCCGCTCTGCTCGGCTGGACAGTTTAATTGAAAAACACAGTTTCTGTTCGCCAACCAGCCCGAGCAGCGCGGGTCCTGCTTTAAAAGAGCCGTTCCCACCTGGCGAGGGCCCGCCGCCCCAATAACAGGCTGTCCACGTCAACAACAACCGTCCTACAGCGCACACACTCACAGAACATCTGGAGCATTGACCCTAACTGTGGCCCTGTGATTGGCTGGTGACCCGTCCAGGGTGTGGCCCGTCTCTCATCCCATGAATCAGAAAGTGAACTAAAAGATGCTAAAATAAAGTCAGTAGAAAATGAAAGATATTCTTTTGTTTGTGATTTTGTGCCTTCCTTTTTTTTTTTTTTTACCGGATTTGAGATCCAGCTTTCTTTCTGGCTGTTTCACTCTCACTTTAGCTCTTATGGCTGATATCTTTTTGTGATCGTTTGATACAGATCATGAGGTAAGAGTCCCGTCTGCCTGGGGCTTTGCCAAAGAGGCTTTTTAGTCTCCTTCTACCTGAACCTCGTCCGCAGCTCTTTCTGAATAATTTAACCTGGATTTAAAACCAAACTGAAAATTTGCCAGCCTCACCAGTTCTTAGATGTGTTGGAAACGTGTCTCCCAACAAAGGGGCCCCGCCTCATATGCGCTAATGAAAAAATTTTGTTTTCAGACTCAGTTTCCACTTGATTTTGGCTTTGACATCTAAATATTTCAGGCAAGACTTTCCACAGTCACTGTACTTTTCATTTCCCCCCGTCATCTCCCGTGCTTTTATCCTCCCTCTCCGACTGCACTGTGTGGACACAGGGCTTTGATCCGCTCTGCTGCGCTGTATGTTTAATGTATACCCGCTGTAGCAGCCTTTGCTTCACTGGACTGAACAGCAGCCGGAGGAGGAGGAGGACCGCATAAAAATAGACAAAGAGCGAGGAAACGATAAGATGAGAACAAACGGAGGGAGAAGGCAAGCAGCCCAACAGTGTGAGGATGAGGAGGCAGATAACATCAAATCCATCACGACTAAAATTGCACAGAAAGTAAAATTAAGAGATGAGAAGAAAGAAGAGGAGCAGACCAAAGAAACAGAGTTGAAGAGGGTTAAGAGGAGAACACGATAGAGTGAGAGGATAAATAAGAGGAGTGTGGTAGTGAAAAGACTAGTCCCATTCTGCTGTGACCTCCATTACCCTTCCTGTGCTCTCTCTTTGATGTATGGAGGGAGTATAGGAGGCATAAACCATCACATGAAGAAACCGTGGTACCGACTATACTAGATTCTATCAGGTATTCATTAAGAAGACGTCTGCCCTAAATTCAAATGTTAAAGTTCAAACAGCGAAGAAAGCAAAAAGACAATTAATGAGAAAATGTGACAGTCGTACAAAAAGAAAGTGTCAACGCCGAAAGGAAGCAGCCTCCGTCAGGGTGTGAACGTAGTTAGTGTAGAGAGAGTGGATGAGCTCGCTGATTCCACAGCCTACCTTCACATCACAGCCGTGGGCTGCAAGCTATTTCAAAATCAAACTGTTATACTGACTGCAAACAAACCTGCTTTTTAACAGGGAGTAAAACCTTACCTTCCTGTTCAGATCTACAAACCTCTATTAGCCATGTTAGCATTTCTTATATGAGCAATTTAATCTTTAAATGACAAACTGAACAGCCCCCGATAATGTGGCTGAGTGGGGAATTTCTTCTGCTACACACGAATTGGACACCTCGCCGTGGACACCCTCCATGTTTCCTGCCAAAAACACAGAAGATTAGGCTGGTGGCAGCAACCAGAGTATTTTGAAAATTTTCAGGAAAAACAACAAAAAAATCCAATTTTTGTCAGGAACTGTGGCTGAACGCTCCGACCATTAGGACTTCATGCCAAAGGGGGGTCCACACTGTCCATATTCACAGTTCTCTTTGATAACATCCAATGCCATCAGAGTTCACTCATTTAATAACTCTCCATTTTTTCTGGGTTAAATGTTTCATCTGAATTCTGATTGAACTCTTTGACGTTGATTACTGATGATCTCGAGACGCTGACATTTAAAAAGGGAGCATTAATGAGCCTCTGATATTGATTGCAGGCCTAACCCTAGCCTAAAACGCACCTGATTAATTGTGGGCTGAACAAGGTTCTGCAAACATGAAGCTGCGACTCTGCCGCAAACCCCGCTAGTGTCATCTTTCTCACAAAAAGAAACCTCCATACACTCCAGAAACCCATCAGCACCACAGTACTCACATTTCCTCGTTTTTCCCCCTTTTCCTTAAAAGACTGGAAAAGCAAGTCCTCTGCTCTCTCTCTCCCTCTCTCTCTCACCCCCTCCCTCCCCCCCAAACACACACACACACACACACACTGAGCTATCAGTGACAAAACGATTAAAGCTGCTTTCACTCTTTCATCTGAATTCAATTTAAAAACAGTTGGTGATAATGATCTTTGACTCGGGCCCTTTTTTTTTTCAGTGAAATGAGTCCTGTGTTAGCCCGGGTGTTGGTCAGGGTCGGGTTAGGATGGACGCTGCTCTGCCTAAACCTCTGGGGGTGTTTTTAGTGGCCGTTCACTGCGGCGTCGGGTTATTTTCATGCGCACAAAGAGGTGGACTTCATCCCTGAGTGTGTGGGTCCTGGTGCTGTGTGCGTCTGGGGGGGTACAGCGTGTGCAGCGGGGGGGGGGGGGGGGCAGCGCTGAGCTCTGGCTCGCCATGAGTCGCCCATCCAGGAATTTCTCCAAATCTTGCGAGCAGTCTTCATTTCATCTTTGTTCAAACAGCAGACTGAATAAAAGATGGACTTCCAGTGGGACTGGGATTCCTCGGAGGGGCGAGCGTGCTTTTTGATTCCGTTTAAATGGACCAGCTCTCCTAAAGCCAAATGAACAAAGCCTGTTTTGTTTTTTTAAAGCAGGATGTAAGCATCTATCTGTAACATCGATGGGGACAGACTACATTTCTAAAGCATTCCAACGGCCCATAACCTTTAAAGTTAATGTTTAGTTAAAACCAACAGCAATGCATTTCAGTCCAGTCAAAACTGTTAAGAAAGGATTTACATAAAAGAGCCTGATTGGTTGGATAGAGCAAGAATCAATCGTTAATGTTTGCTGGTCAGTGCTATTTTTTTCACAAAATAAACCAATTCGACTAAGAAGAACAACCACTCTGCTGCATGTTACCATCCGGAAAAGATATTTAAAAGTTGTGAGGCCAAACTGACCGGCAATACTTGTTAAGGCACATACTCGTCTGTATGTTTCAAAAAAATATTCAGTTTGAGGACAATTTTGAGGGGAAAGGCTGCAATTATGTGCATCTTTAGATTTTATGATTTAAGTTTAAACAGTTTGAATAAGACTTCCACTCACCAGAGGAATCCTGGAGGATGTTTCAGCTGTACATCAGATGCAGCAGATTCTGCTTTCTCCTGGAAAAACTGTTTTCCTCTCTCATATTGTCTTACCTATTGGACCCCTATGAAGCTCAACACAAGCCCACCTTTCCAAAAATGGAATAACTCATTCATATAGATATGTAATTAAAGCAGATTAAAGAATTTCCTGAACCTGTTACATTTTTTCATTGGACACTACACACACTGCAGGAGTGGAGGAAGTGGAAAGCCCTTTTAGGTGGAAAACCAGCTGCCCATCCTTCCTCTTCTGATGGCTTTGACCTGCTGTTCAAAGACTTCTGGGGAAATTTCAAGTTCTGGGACGAGCCAATTATACTGCCTCGACCACAGAGACAGTCACACTACATATATTTACCAGAGAGGGAGAGTGACAGAGAGTGAATATAACGAGGTCAGAAAATGAATAACTGTTAAAGCTTTGTCTCCATGAACACTGGGGTGATTTAGCTTAACACAGAAAGGCTCTCAGTTACTCTTAAATTATGATAAACTGGTCTTGATTTAGCATAAAAAACTAAACACCTACCAGTTCCTGAATGACACTTCAATTTAAAGGTGGTTTTCAGAGTAGATGAGGGTAGTTAATTTCTTTCACCTCTACAGCACCAACCCAAATCCAGCTGTTCAGATAACAGCTGTCTTTGAGTTTACTGTCACCTAACAGCTGCATCATAGAGGATATTTAAGCAAACCAAAGTATGAAATCAGTGGATAAGAAAACCACCCACTGGTCAATCCGGGGACGGCTGTGGAGAGGCTGCTGTTGTGAAGATGCCTGTGGAGCTGATGTTTCCCACCTCCGTTGTTGTGGGTCATCTGCTTTTGTTTGTGTTCAACGGTGCATTCGTTCCTTTCTTTTTTAATCAGGACTTTCTCTGCTTTACAAATTGATGTAATCTGTTATTGCTCACCTGAACTTAGTTGGTATTGTTCAAAGATGCCATAGTGTCCCGTGGCCATGTCTGGCAGGAGAAGCTATGTTCCTCTTTAGGTTAGTGGCCAGTTGGGGGTTCCAGGTGCTTTTTCCCTCCATTGGTCTTCACTGCATAAATACGTTGCATATTTGCATGGAGGCTAGGTGAGAGCTCAGCTTCTGGTGGAGGTTTTGGCCTCTTTGTGCAAAGCACCGTTTGGCTGCTGATGTTGAAAAGAAAGTACCTGTACTCCCTTGTCCTCTTTCTTCATTTTGTTCAGACTTTACAGCCTTTCTTTCTAGTTTTGCATTTGTCCAGGTACTTATCCAAAACTAAAAACCAGCCCATTTGAAAATCTAACAAACATAAAAATAAAGAATCAGAAGCCACTTCAGCACGCTGCCACCAGAGCGGCCTTTGTGGAAGGTTTTGAATCAGACACCTAACAAGGTCAACGTCCAGCCCACCTCCGGACCCAACACTCAGATCCTAAAGCTAAAGCTAAAGTAGCAGGAACACCGCCACTGCCTACGCATGTGGGGTAAACCAAACCAGTATCTCTGCATGAATGTTTACCCCTTTTTAGTTAACGGGCATCTGGACTTCTTTTGCACTTGCCTTTTTCTGAATTTATTTTTTATTTTTTGTAATTCTATCACAGTTCTTCACTAGAACATATTTCTGATAAGAAATATTAATTTCAAAGAGTCTTAGAACTACTGAGGAATATGGCCTCTTGACTTGCTTCATAGTTTTTTTTTCAGTTATCTCACTATTCCATTAAGGGCAGGTTTTTGAGAGTCAGTGGGCAGTCCAAGTCTGCTTTCCAGAACAGATTTTTAAGATCCCCTGAGGTAAAGTTGTGATTTCAGTCATGAATGAAACTTTCAACAAATGTCACGGTTATTAATGCATTCTGGGCATAAAATATGAGTTACTGGTCCCATTCTGTGAGGCCCACTGGCCACTGCTCACAGCAGCAGCTTTTCAAAGAGACGAATGGGAGCAGAAAAGTTTCCCGTCTCTGAAATTTCATTCTCAGTTTCATCTGGAGGAGGAAATTGTGTGTTATTGTGTGTCTGTCTTTCTGCTGCACTTATCCGTTCAGGCATCTCTTTCGAGTGAACCGGCCCATTTTAGAAAAAATAAAACCACAGTGTGCATGTGTGTGTGTTGAAAACAGAGCTTGCTTGATTATCAGCCACAATTACATCCAACAGAAAGAGACAGGAGAGTGGGTGGGAGGAGGAGAGCACCATTGATATGGTAATGTCAGCTGAACAAACACACACAGGCTGAGGCCTGTTGCTGTTTGACAGCTGGAGAACAGAGGGTTTCATTTTCTGTCTCACAAAGCTTTTATTACAGATAGAGGGTGAAACTGCTCATTAGAGACATGCATCTATTCATGCACAGACCAAGTACATGCAAAGTGAAACTCAGTCTAGGTGGCAGTTTAGCATTATTATTTTACACCTTTGACGCCTTTAAGGCACTTTCACACTAAATCAGATGTGCAAAACTGTGCAGATAGTTTAATATATGTTTAATGAGCCTCCTCTTGCTGTAGGCTAGAAATGTAAAACACCAGGTCTTAATATAACTGCTGGTGAAGACTGAAAACAATATCTGACAAAAAACTTTTTCAGCAGGCTCTGGTCCACAGGCTGAGTGGGTCCTGCATTCAGCACTGTGGATAGTTTCCACTGCGCTCATTTTAAATAAATCTTTATTTAAAATGGAAGCTATGTCCCACCATGCAAAGTAAAAAAAATAGTCAGTGGAGACGAGGAAATCAGTGGATACCTTTGTATCAAATTCCCAACCGCAAACCTCTGAACAATCAAATTCCATAAAAAAACAGGGGAAAAAAACACAGCTAGGCAAACCTGACCTGTTTCCCTTTCAGTGCTCAGAATAAGATGCTGCAAATGACAACACTATTCAAAACATCCTTTACTTTTAGCTTGGCCAATCACGTTTCAAATGAAAGGACTTCAAGTTTGCTGTGTGCTATGTTAGCAAGGAAAAAATGATCCATGGAGGAACAAACGTCTGGGACAGCACAGTTGAAATTGGTTAAATATACCCAATCAATCAAAGCTAATGAAGGCAGAGCTGATACAACTAAAGCTCCACTGAGCACAAATCCAGCCACGAGACAGGAGCCTCTGATCTCTTACACTGGCATCAGAAGTGAAGTATTTCCCAGGCAGCTGGTCAGTCATCTAAAACTATAAGCAGAGCGCCTTTCCATAAAGAAAGAATGGAACCTGAAGCTGCTTTAGGACGGACTGGAGAGGGAAAGTGTCCTGTGGTTGGATCGATGGGAGGCTGGGATCGTACTGAGGCGGTTATTGATGTTGTGTCCTCCAGGCTAATGAGGGGACGGACCATCAGGCCTGCATCTGGGAGCACGCCCGTCCTGCTCTGGTGCTCGCTGAATGTGTGGCACACGGAAAGCAACGGGCAACATACACCGCCATTCACAACTGTCTGAGAGAAAATCCCTCACATTTCAGCTCAACTCCTCAGCAGCTCTGACAAATCACAACGTTTTCCTGCTGTCACTCCCTCTCTGAAGTTAGAGCGATGCTCTGCTTTCTAGACACTGCTGCCGTAGCTGTGCACATGCACGCTCTTCCAGTGTGAGTGAGGCATGCACACACACACACTCGCGTCATTGCAGTTTAAGATGAGCAGAGCGGGGGTGTTTCTCCCACCTCAGGCTACAGATAGAACCTCAATCATTTATCAGCCCCAATTGTTGATATAATTACAACATACACACAATTACACACACGTTCCTGTGGTTTCCTTTTTCTGAGGATACGAGCTATTTTCTCTGAACATTTTCATTTACCTCTTAGCTCTCTTTCATCCTTCTGTCAGGTTTTCTTTATCTTGAAGCCGATGGGCTGTGAATTACTACTTACAGCTAATTAATGAAATCCTCGTCTGTGTGAATGCTTGTCTTTGCCAATCTACGCTGCTGGTCAGGGGCGGGCAGACAAATGAAATACATTAAAGTTCCCCGGGAACTTTGCCACAGGCTGCATTACCTCTGTAGTGATCTCATCAGGTCTGATCAGGGAACCAAAAAGCAGAGAAGTGCTGAAGAGATGAAAATGCTACATTATCAGACATTACTATGGATACAATTTCTTTTTGATATGATCCTCTTTCATCGAATAGTTTTGTACAAATGCAAAAGGTTGATTTTAAGATGATGAAATAGCTCATTAAGCAGAGAGTTAAAACACTAGGAGAAACTATTTATTTTTCTAGTCTATTTTTAGGACTCTAACATAATAGAAATGGATATTTTTTCATGGACAAATGACTCACCAAGTGCTGTGCCTAATTTGTTTTGTAAAAAAAAAGAAAAGAAAAAAATGAATATTTGTAGAGGCAAAAGACTAAAATGACCTTAATCTGTGCATTCAGCCATCATAACCAAACTGTCTAGATCCAGCATCAGATCATTTACTTACCTTATTATCATGTGTTGACACTTTCTGATTTGCTTATACTGCTTATACCTATTTACTTATACTTAATCTTTATCATTTTTTAAATGAGTCTGATTTAGTTTTTCATCAGTTATAGATATCCTTTCCATGGATCACAAGACTCACATCATTGAGGATTGTGAATGATTTCAACGTCCTCTGGCATCCTCTGCAGTCTGTCCTCATCTGGGGATACTTTTCACTCTGTCACAATTTATGTTAAACATGTCTTTCAAAAAAAGAGAAGCCAGGCGGAAAAGCCTTTTCAGGCTGCGCTTGTCGCTATTTTGTAAACCATCTTGTGTTTTATCAGTCCAAAAATGTGTGTGTCTGTGTGTATTTCCTATAGTGGCTGGCCACATCATTATGCAAATGGTGCTCTCTGCCTCAGCTCATGTTTTGGGTTTCTGTGAATAGATCGTCACATGTGAGTAGAAATGGGAGGAAAACGATGCTTCCACCGCATTTTACAAGGACCTTCGATGTCCCGTCAGCCTGGTTAAGTCATCATCTGAGGGACGATTATTGCTCTTTATGGCTTTTTTCCATCTGCTCTGTCATTCTAACGTTTCCATTTTTGTGCTGACCTGTCGTGTCCCAGACCTGGCTGACCTTTCCAACAGGACAGACAGATGTTAAAGCATGCAGTAGTCTGCTCTTTGGTTTCTCCTACACATAATGCACATTTCTACATGAGCCATGATGAGCACCGTCACACAGGAGAATTAGCTTTTATAAAGAAACTGTAGGAAAGGACACCATCAGAGACCATCAAAAAACCCCACCAGCCATACAAAATACACAAAAGACTCCACATTTCTGACGTATACTATGGAAAAAAAACATACACGTGTAAAAAAAGAGTTTGTGTTGTATGACTGACATGTGATGCAGGTATGATGTCACAATAGAAACACTCAATTTCTAAAAATGATGCTGTCATCATGTCTGAATGATCGATTTTCTGTTTGTTTTGCCTTGAGGAAAATCAACTTAACCTGCATTCATACTGAAATTCAGGTTAGATTGAGAGCTGGGAGCTGGAGAGAGGAGAGGGAGACAGGATGGAATCAGGGTGGGAAGAGGAGCAGAAGAAGGAAAGAGGAGGGGCCTCTGTGGCTCTGTGGCCTGCTGTGTGTAGATGAAGCTCTCTCTTTGACTTTGACAAGAGGGGTCTTCTCAGATTCCCACATTTGCATTTGTTCTGATTTACACAGAATCTTCATCCAGAAAATACACAAACTGAAAACTATGTTCACCACTGAAACATTGGCTTGATTTCGTCAGATTTAGGGCTGTTTTTCGTTTTGTTGCTGATAGCTACCTCGCATATCACATTGTGGATCTCATCCTCAGAATTGAAGGCTGTGTGTGGTGTGTGCAGTCACGATGAATAAACAGGAGTGGATGCATTCATTTTTTACATTCTACAACTCGTTCTGCTACTATAGGTTTGCTGGTGTGCCTCTGAGTGGAATCCTCAAGAAAACAGTTACTTAAACATGTATGAGAACCATGATCCAGGCAATGGAAGTGCTGGCCCACAAAAGCATGAAGTTAAAAAGCAAATGCATTCACAGCTTTCCTCAAGGGCACATTCTTTCAACGGAATGTCGATCTGGAAAACGGAAAACTAACACAGCAGCAGCTCCTTTGCAGAAAGTGGAAAGTTATGTGAAATTTTAATCAAGTCACATCTGATAAAGCATGGAATGAAGCCGGTGCTTAATGTTTTTATAGCCATTATATTCAACAACGAAAAAAAAAGCCAAATTGTGTTATTGTTTTGGGTTTTAGAAGAAATTCTTTTTCTCTGAATTGTGTTGCCATTACCATGGTAACTGTGGATTATGGGAGTTATCAGAAAATGAATTATTCTTTTCTCTCGCTTCTGCCCTCCATCTTCCTATCCTACGTCAAACTTTGTGTGTGTGTGTGCAAGAAAGTGTGTTCTATCAAAAATGAGATTCTTGGAGCAGACAGTGATAACAGCCAGCTCAGTGATGCCGTTATTCCAGCTCTTCCCTCCTCATTTCCATTTTTCCTGTCAATTCATCCACTTTTGTTCATTTAATTTTGAACACTAATGTATTTTTTGTCATTGGAAAAATTTCAATTTGATTGTATGCTAATTCAAGTTATTGAAAATTATGCAATTCTGTCTCCATTCATTTCTGTCCAAAATGAATCTTTCTGATTTCGGGGGCAGCTGTTGGGCTCCTCAGTGTCACCTTAATGTTTTCCTGTGGTGTCGTACTGCTGCCCTCTGTGGTGAGTTTGCAGTCCTCCTTTTCCAGCCCGTGTTCCTGACGTCGTCCTGGTAAAACAGCACAAATGGGCTGCGGTTACATAGTTTTTATCACCCGACCAGCCTGCTTTTACACACAGCCTCTGTTTCCTCTCTGGGATTTGAGCTGGCTAGTTAAATCCACCGCTTGTTCCCAGTGTGAGGTTTGAATATCCATAAATACACCCAAACCACCCCTAATATATTGTTGGTGTCATGATTGCCATCTTGAGAACGTACATTACATTTACATTCCAGAGAGGCCATCACCCCCGTGCTGGGTCACAAATTAAACTTGACTTTTGATCAAAGCCACCAGTGGAGCTGCCACCTTGAATGTCCTTGCAACTCTTCTCCAAATACTTTTTTTTTCTACTTCAGTGTTGTATTTATGTCCTAATTAAATGACTTTCCCTTCTGGTCTGAGCTCAAATCTGGGCTGAAGTTCGACAAAAGCCCCAAAATAATTGGAAATCAACAGTTATTGCAGAAATCCAATTCTAAAGAATAAACTATTTTCCACATATGCTTAGGAGCATTTACCATCTTCCATCTCTGGGCAGCTGCTGTTCTATCAGACCAGTCTAACTGGTCTTTGTGGCTACTTAAAAGCCCCATCTTCCAGCTACTGGTTATCTGTCTGTCATAGATGTGGGGCATCTTTCCATGGTTCTTCAGCTGACTGAGGTTTGCAGCTTTGGTTTGTGCACAGCTGTCTGGAGGTCCCACCACAGAGTTTAAATAAGATCAACTTTATTCTACTCTAATCAGGCTAAAGTCTGGACTCTGATTGGACCATTGCAAAAACATTTCTGGTGTCTCTCCTCCTTGGCATTTTGCTGACGCACGTCTGGATTCTCCAGAGCAGCAAAGTGAGCAAACTTCTTCTTATTGAATCTGCTTAGATTTAATGATGGTCGACTCATCAGAGCATTGGCTGCTGGATGCCACTAATAAGCTATGAATTCTTCTGGAATCAGGATAAATTAGTTTCCCTACGCTGGTTTCATGTCATCCTTTTTTGTCACCACCGAAGTCATTTGAGGTAATTTGTAAAGTTACAAGCTGGAAGTTTGATGAAACAATAAAGCTGTGCTATTTGTACAATTCAGCCCCTCTTCTGGTCTTTTCATTCCTATGTCCTCCCATCGATCCTTCTCTCTAACTTCCATCCTTCCACTTGCAGCTTCTCTTTGGCAGATTCTTTTAGCTTCAGGAGTAAAGTGACGACTCTCCTCTGTTCATTTCCATTGATAAAAGGACAGATGTACTCCTCTATCTCTGCCTCTGTGTCCCTTTCTATCATCTGTTTACCTTATTTCTCTCTCTGTCACTTTCCCTCTGTGGCCCATTAATCTCAGCGCATGCTGACACACATGCATGCTGACATCACTGGGCAGGACATTCTGTTCACTTACACTCATTTCCAGACGGGAGGCACTGGCCTGCACATGATGCTGGACCCCACCTTAAACTAAAAATGGCATCACAGAGAGCCAGAACAGAGACAAGTCCCCACAACACGACTAAAACAGGTGCACAACCAACAGCCTGTGAAACAGGAAACACATCAGAGTCATTCATCACTGTGGAGGAAGTTCAGAGAAGTGTTGGACACACACACACGCGGACACACACTGCTGACTGACTCTGTGACGCCACGTCCGCCCCTCTTTCTGCTCTTCAGCAAATTAAATATTGAAAACTCTGCCTGCTGCAGTTTGTCGTGGAAATATTTGGGAAAGTGGGCCACCTGGTACTCACCTTGTTTCCAAGGAAACCAGCTAGCGTGAGCAGCAGCGCGTCGAGCTGCGACGTCCTCATCCATCGGAAAACATCCCTCTGGACCATCAAAAACATCAAGGTGGTTCAGTCTTCATTATCAAAAGTTTGGGAAAAAAAGGGTCTCAGGTGAATAATAAGAAATGATCCACTTCCTATGGATAATTATTATGGATAATAGTGTAAAGCTGTTGTCAGCCGCTAGCTGGTTGAGCTCCAACAGAGAAAAAAAGACAAAATTGCTTGATCTAACTTGTAAAAATCACAGCTGCTTTAGTAAGAGGATTGTTTAAACTAGCAGTGAAAAAGTCATTTCAGGTAGAGGCCCTCTTCCTTTCATCAGTCTTAGAAGGGCAGCTTCCGGAAAAGTCTGAGGTTATTACTAAGGAACAAAAACATCCGACAAATCATATCATGTTCCCCTTTAATTACCCCGACTTTTAACCAGAGTTAATGGACAATCTGACGTATTCTTTTGAGAAAGGAGTACAATTAAATCTGAACGTGTCTCTTTTTTCCACATCAGAGGTCATCGATACAATCCAACTGAACTTAAAGCTTTTGTAATGAGTTTCAGTCTGTATCACTTTGGTATCAGCGAACACTGAAAGTAGCCGTGAAGTTTGGATTTTCAGTCAGACAGTGCTGCTGTGGGATTAGAGCTCATAAATCCACACATCCGTAGTTCACACGACACATTTTCCAATATACCGAGTGTGTTTAAATGCGGTAATCTGGCGATTTTGTGGCCCTGAGTACACACGTAAAACGTGTCACCTCCAATTGGACCATGGAGTAATGCAGTAACATATGCTGCAGATAGTAGTTTCTTCACATCTCTGTGATGCTCAGTCAGTAACAACCTCTAAAACACTCCTTCAATCCTTAATGAATTCATGTCAGAACGTGGGTCAGGATGAGAAACCAACACAACTTTGTTTGAATTAGAAAATGCCCATGGTCAGAGACAAAATGCCCTCTTTAACATTACAAGGCCAGCTTAATAGAGGCCATGTTGCTTGTTGTCTTGGTGACACAATACCAAATAACTCCATATAATTTCGTACTTAACATATTTAGTCTTAGGCAATAACTTTAACCTTTATTGGACAGAGTAAAAAAAACAAAAAGCATGATGCTTACGACTAAAATACATAATGATGTAACATTACTTTAATAGAAACTAATTTCACACTTCATTTGATGCAATTACAGATCGTACTTGGGTAAATGACCAAAAGAATTATGGGGTGATTTTTCAAGATGTTTCGCTCAAATAGGCCAGACCAGGTTCAGAGAAGGTTTAGGGCCACAGTAAAGACCCCCCTGATCTACAGTCCTCTGCAAATACCCAAACAGTCTGCCCACACATACACTGAACACCTCCCACAGGACCTCCAGACTGTGCACAGAACAAAAAGCTGAGCTCAACATGGTTTAAATCTATGAGAAATTTAGGTTTAACAAAACTTTAAAGTTTTAGAAAATTGCAATATCATCATATTTGTATGAGCTTGTCATTTTATCGTAATTTTTGGTGGTATTTTTCTTCCTCTGGCCTTTTACTGTCTGTAATTTGTTATGGGCGCATGTTTGGTGCTGCTCTCAGAAGAACATTGATTCATGTTACAGTAACCTTAAAAATAACAGCCACATTTACTCATTTCGGCACGATTCGATTAAATAGTTTAACAATTTTTGGCTTTTATGGGTGATGTCGAATTTGTCTGAACATGCAGGAGAGCCAGTAGAAATGACATACACTATATTGCCAAAAGTATTTGCTCACCTGCCTTGACTCACATATGAGCTTAAGTGACATCCCGTTCCTAATCCATAGGGTTCAATATGACGTCGGTCCACCCTTTGCAGCTAGAACAGCTTCAACTCTTCTGGGAAGGCTGTCCACAAGGTTTAGGAGTGTGTTTATGGGAATTTTTGACCATTCTTCCAGAAGCGCATTTGTGAGGTCGCACACTGATGTTGGACGAGAAGGCCTGGCTCTCAGTCTCCGCTCTAATTCATCCCAAAGGTGTTCTATCGGGTTGAGGTCAGGACTCTGTGCAGGCCAGTCAAGTTCATCCACACCAGACTCTGTCATCCATGTCTTTATGGACCTTGCTTTGTGCACTGGTGCACAGTCATGTTGGAAGAGGAAGGGGCCAGCTCCAAACTGTTCCCACAAAGTTGGGAGCATGGAATTGTCCAAAATGTCTTGGTATGCTGAAGCATTCAGAGTTCCTTTCACTGGAACTAAGGGGCCAAGCCCAGCTCCTGAAAAACAACCCCACACCATAATCCCCCCTCCACCAAACTTTACACTTGGCACAATGCAGTCAGACAAGTACCGTTCTCCTGGCAACCGCCAAACCCAGACCCGTCCATCAGATTGCCAGATGGAGAAGCGCGATTCGTCACTCCAGAGAACGCGTCTCCACTGCTCTAGAGTCCAGTGGCGGCGTGCTTTACACCACCGCATCCGACGCTTTGCATTGCACTTGGTGATGTATGGCTTGGATGCAGCTGCTCGACCATGGAAACCCATTCCATGAAGCTCTCTGCGCACTGTTCTTGAGCTAATCTGAAGGCCACATGAAGTTTGGAGGTCTGTAGTGATTGACTCTGCAGAAAGTTGGCGACCTCTTCGCACTATGCGCGTCAGCATCCGCTGACCCCGCTCCGTCAGTTTACGTGGCCTACCACTTCGTGGCTGAGTTGCTGTCGTTCCCAAACACTTCCATTTTCTTATAATACAGCTGACAGTTGACTGTGGAATATTTAGGAG
>JABUIW010000062.1:883227-923137 GCA_013363375.1 Menidia beryllina
ACTGACTGACTGACTGACTGACTGACTGACTGACTGACTGACTGACTTACTTACTTACTTACTTACTTACTTTAGCAGTTTTCCTTCCTATTTCCTCAAGAAAAGCTGTTCTAGAGCCAGACGCCATCTCAGGTTCACTGGTAGTCACCGTCCCTGTCAGAAAAACGCGTCGCTGTTTGATGTCAGATAAAAAACATAAATACCTTTATGATGCTGCATCTATGTGCTGTGACGTTTTTGCAATGTTTTACACAAAAGCAGTGGAAATGTTTTTCTAATGTAGAGCACCAGATATGTGTTTGAAAGCCTCTCTTCCTTTAATAATTCAGCCTTTTTAGATTTTTTGCCCCGAGTTTACTTTGCTGCAGACTGAATATAACATGACAGCATTGGAAATATTTTCTGTAATAAGGTCATTAGTTTGACTCTCTTCTCTTAATACCTGAATGTCTGTAGTCATTACAATATTCATGCTCTAACTGATCATAATTTGGTATTTTGCAGAGGCATGGGGACAGCGATTCATGCCGTGTCTGTTTCCCACAGCTGCTTGTGCGCAGCGTTGTCTTTATTTGCATTTAGAGTGGGGTAGTCAGATCCTATCGCAAGTGGTCACCAGAGACAAACGTGGAGGCGCATTTTAATGTCAGCTGTCCACTTGTGATTGGATCGCCTGACGCTCATGTCAAAATCCACCACTCTTTCATTTTGAAATAGCAATTCAAGAAAAGGATCCCAAACTCACAAGAAGTGGACACGACAGAGGTAAAACACAAAAACTAAAGGTGGAGGTGTTTGAGGGTTAGGCCACTAAAGTTAAGGTAGGGGTTGTGGGCATGTTCGTTTCCCTGTCACATATGATGATCAACATTTGATGTCAACTTTCCTAAACCCGGTCTTGTTTTGCATTTGATGCATCTGAGCTGCTAAAAGGACATTCAAATTCACTTTAACTCTAAAAGCAGACAGGTCACACATGGGGAAAGCTGCACTACACTTTCCAGGATCTCTGAATGGTTCCGCGGGTACTGGCTGCTGTCCCACTAAAACTCTAGATATAAAAGCTCTAGTGACTGCTGTTATTATATCATTAGTGCAGATTAGAAATGTTTCAACTGAATCAGAGATGGTCATAGGGTGTTGCTATGATTTGAGGCTCCATTTGAGCCAATGCTGTTGAGTATTTCTTTTAAAAATGATGGAACTATGAACATAGTGAAGCAGGGTTGGATTTTGATTGAATATGCAACACAACCTGGACAGCAACGTATCAGCAAATGCTTAATTTTTCAGCAGGTCTGCCAGAAATCAAACTGTTTGGAGTCTTTTCAAATGACAACAATTCTGCAGCAGTTTTTGATTATCCTTACAGAGAAGAGAATAAAAGTAGAATGAGAAAAATATTTGGCCACGTAACAGAAATCTAATCACTGGCAAGCCCCTCCGGCTGTTTCTTCAACGCTTTGCTGAGGTGTCAGACAGAAACAAACCAAATCAGTTCGAAGGTCACCATTTTTTTTAATACTGGCCAATGAGAAAACACAGGAAACCAAAGCACTGTAAACAGGAAGTAAGACCAATGTGTTGCTGCAACTTCCTGTTCCCTTCAGATTTTGGTCCCAAGCCATAATCATCATCATCACCATCATCATCATCATCATAATCAACACCTATTTTTATCAACATAAATTCCACATTTTAAGTATCACATTTATATCATTTACAGTGTTCACTGTACATGTTGTGTGCTTTAAGTCTGTAAACCAGATTTCCCTGACTGGACAATAATGGTTCAAAATGCACTTGCTAATTAGCATTATAATCATAATACTAATTAGTTCACATCAAAAATGATCATTACTGTCTCTGCCATCATCAGTAGCTCCGCAATCAGACATAATTATGTCATAATTGTAATCATTTTAATTATCAGAATTTTAATCATGACTGACACAGCTGTCATTACTTCTTCACCATCGTCTTCATCACGCACACACACACACACGCACACACACTCACACACATCACTGGACACACTGTATAGAAGCAGGCAGGCCCATTAATTCACATATGGCTCAATTATTAACATCAAAGCTGTTTCTAACAGAAGAGGAACAAGAACTTTCTTCCACATGACAGAAGTTCAACACATCAGATCTTTCGGTTAGTCTCTCTCCAAGATTCCCAAAGTCATGTGACTAAAGAGGTACTGGACTTCAGAGGCGCTTTAAGTGACCACCACACAAAAACAAATGTCCCAATGTCGAGTTTGACTTTGAAAAAGTTTGGAATTGAAACTCAGGAAAGGGAGAAATCGGACATCCACCCTGGAAATTCATCGTTAAAATGTTCATGCTGCACATATTTTATGCAGAATAATAAGACTGTACAATCTATGCCAGTTCCACTGATCAGTAGAAGACATCACGATTTCCATCCTACGTCCACCAGATATCCAGATATGTCCAGTGGCGGAGGCTGCAGTCCAAACACCTGTTCACAGTTCACTGTAAGAATGTCCACATTTCAGAATTCACCACACAGCAGAGGTCAAAACGTCCAGTAAGTCACAAAGTCCACCCAGCTGGCTTCAGAAAAAGTATTCAGGAATGACCGGTCCCCCTTAAAATCCAACACAACGTTAGATTCGCTGTCTTGTAAGGTCCATCGGGGGAATGAACTCCATCTTTCATCAGTGAAATCTACAGCGGCTCGTAAAATGTCCCATCACACGTTTGAGTCCATCATGTTGTCCAGACTGCTAAGCAAGCTGTTAAGGTCCACTGGTCATCTGTCAAAAAGCCTCGTTCAAAAAAGCCACATCACCTGCGTATAAGGACACGAAACATATTCCTTCAAGCCAAAGGGCAGATGACCATCTGCTCTGCCCCTGTCACATGAAGCGGCCCATCTCTGGACATGAAAACACACTGACTGAAATCTGACCATTTATTTTGTCCAGCGGCTGAGGCTGGAGTACTTGGTTAGAAATTTTTTTTTTTTAAGTTCAGGACTAAGGGATTTTGTCCAAAGTTGTTTTTTTTTTCCTTTCTGAGTGCCGGCGACTTTCCCCAATTGTTGTTAATGAAGCAGCCAGGACGTTTTTTTCTGAGCTCTCTGTAATGTTTACGTGGCTGCTCCCATATATTTAAATTTATATATATATATATATATATCGATCTGAGAACTTCCCAGAAAGGCACTGGAATAGTCAGTTATCCCATCTCAAGGGCAAAAATCAGGTAAATGAAAGAGAAACTCATACTCCATCTGTCCCCCAGCTGTATGGCTTAATGGAGAGACAAATAAGTACAGAAAATCTATTGACTGGGCATACATTTTATGCTGGGGATGATAACAGCACGATTGTGGGAAAAGATGGAACGGTCAGCTATGATGAAAAGCAGTTTATGCTTTGATGGATTGTATCATGCATCTAACATGTCTATGCATTCTACACAAAAACAGACTTTTGAAATGCTTGAAATGCTCATAATCATGTTGGTCTGATCACAATCATACACTAAACTGGAGTTAGTTCCTGTGCAACGATAATGATGGTCCAGTATAACTCTGTTGTGGCCAAAGACCACATCAAACCAGGTTTGATTCATGCTTATAGATCTACACAACAGCCATGCGATGTTAAGCATACAACAACAACCACAGTATACTAGCCTTTCTTTTCAATTATTAGTTTCATTGGTCTACCGAGTTTTTTCAATTGGTCTTTCTAAGAAGATTTTTTTTTTTAATGCAATTCTCCTTTAAGTTGTTTTCTTTGTTTCTGGAGTCTGGAAAATGGAATTGTTAAGCTAATTAGTGGATGTTTCAGTCAAAGCTGTCAATTTCCCCTAATTTTAAAACCTGTCTGATTAAACTCGTTTTTGATTCCATTCCGGCTTTGATGTCACAACACTTGTTTTTCCTCTTAAATCTCCTGTGGAAATGTTCCAGCTCGGCTTGTTAAAACAGAAAGCGGAGCACAACATTGAACACTTCACAGAACAATTATTCTTTCACATGTGGAGCTTTCTGTGGCAAATGTTGAAGCTGCAAACGGCTTTTGCATTCAAAGAACATTTCTGAATAAGGAAAGCCTCCCGAACCCACTGATTTCCCCCCAAACTGCTGGAGTTTTTGATCATGACAAAAACAAAGCTGCTCTTTAAAGTCAAGCAGCGGCAGTTTGGATGTTGTGAAGAGTTAATGAGTCTGAATGGGTTTTCTGAGTGCTGTGAGCAGAGGACACGGAGTCCAGGCGGTGTTAATTACAGCCTGCTCGCTGATCGACATGCGCACAGATCTGCCCTTAACTCACAGCTGCTTTAATGGAGTAAACACAGAGGTCCGATTTGAGCTGCTCTTTGTCTTTGGCTGCATGGAATTGGAATTAAAACAAAGGCAGGCTTAAATGGAGCCTCGCATTTACAAACGCCCAACTTTTATGGCATTAAGGGGAATGTTTAATGCTTCTTTTAGCAGGAGTTTTGTTTTAGATCTCAGTCCTCTGATCCGTTTGGTCTGCCTTTTATTCAGTTAAAAACAGGCCAAGTGCTGGCTGCATCCAGCCGTTAGCTGCTACTAGGAGGTTTTCCCTTGTTGAAATGACTTCCTGACTGGTTAGCTGTCACTAACTTGATCATACTGCACCAACTTTTCTACATCCACTATGCATTCTAAATTGGATATGAAATCTGTTCACACACTAGATTGTGAGACGAGGGGTCCACAGCTTAACACGGTCAGTTTGAGCTGTGCTCACAGCCACTTCCTGTTCTTTGCCATTTCCCCAGAATAGTGCTTTTGTTCCTACATAAAAGTGAGAGAGCTTAACGAGTCATTGCCTGTGGGTTGTGAGATTTCCACTTTTAGCTCGTAGGTAATGGGCTTCTTCTACACAACTTAGTCGGTGTAAAGCTGCCGGGCTGACCTTCACAGCTCTGAGCAGTTTGCACTTAGCTGTAAAGAGCTGGTTACTATTCTACGCTGCTACTGAGATCTTCTGTAACGGCTGGGTTAATGTGGTGCAGGCAAACGGATCCAGTTTGAGCTAAATTCAACACATTGTATCCAGACAGGAGCAGGCGAGCATTGTGAGTTCCATATTGTTCGTCAGACCGGGAAATGAAATGAAGTATGATTGCAGTAAGTGTTATGTGCATTTCAAAAGTTGTTTCTATATTCATGTAAATGAGAGACATCTGTCAGTACTTATTTTTTTAACTGTACTATCCTCAAATCTTCAAACAAATGTATAAATATACATTTGCACATTACATCATTGAGCTCATCATTGATTTCTAATAAATGGGTGCTGAACAACATGTACCTGAACCTAAAATCATTCAGTCAAATAAAACATGTGACTGAATCAGAGCTATTCTACTCTGAACACAAAGCTGTCATTCGCTTTCATGGACTGGCACTCACAGCTTTTGTGCGTTTACCAGACTACAGAGAAAACCCATTAAAACAAACGTATTGAAAATCAGTAGCCTTATGTAGCACCATGTATGAGTGTCAATTTTGCACATCTTGAGGAAATAATGGGAGACGGACTGCTTAAGATGAGCAGGTTAAATATGTGATACCAACAACTCTTTTCAAGGGCTTTTTAGGATTGAGATTAGTTTAGAATTTAAAAATCCAAGTTTTGAAAAAAAAAATCCAAACGATTTTATGGCTTCCTAACTTAAGGGCGGTGTTTGTGAGCCTTCATGGGTTTGGGGCCACCTAACAGAGCCTGAATCAGGCTCCCTCATCAGGCCCACAGCACAGAAACCAGTCTGACAAAACTTCAGGAAGCCATTATAGGGGAAACCGTACATTTTTAAAAAATAAAACCATTTGAGACTTTTTTTTTTTTGCCGCCACATTCTTTGTTGTGGCATCTGTGGGTGTGCTGTGTGTTGGCTTAGCGGTCAGTCTTTACTGGCTTGGATGTGCTATGCTAGCTCAGCGTTAGCCGAGGCTGGGGTTTGGGGGTTTGCGCAGCCACTGGTAGAACTGCCGCCGGTGGAGGCGGTGCCAGCGCACGTTGCCCTCAACGATCTCCAGCGCCCGCGGCAACGCCGGCCCCGCCCCGACACCGCTGGTCTGGATAAACTCCTTTAACTGAAGAGAGACAGACAGGGGGACGGTGGAGGAGAGGAGGGAAGGAAGGGTGAACGGAAAGGTTAGAAAAGTAAAGAGATTGTCAGGACAGCACAGCCCATCTGTGTTGGAAGAAAAAGAACATGCTGAGAATTTAGAGTAAAATAGCTCTGAAAGTAGCGACCAAGAAAAAACAACCATCGGTACATGCTTCTGTTGATGTATGCTGGACTCGGTTGGCAGCAGAACCCACTACTAAGAATCTGAGGGTAAGTCAGAAGGTATGCGTCGTAAGAAATGTTCTCCCGTTTCCATTGAGGCAGTTTTTTTTTCTCAGGAAGTCACACAAAGTTGTGATGGGGCCAGGCAGCCACTCACAACAGTGTTTCGTTGAAACCATCTTTCTAAATTTCTAACTTTTGTCATTAGCAGTGAGGCAGAAAAGTACCCAATTGTGTAGCTGAAAGTAGTGGAGGCAGAAAAGCGAAAAGACTCAGAATTTCATGCTAGAAGGACAATGGGTTGAACCCCAATCTATGAGCTCTCACTGCTCTGCACAGGGAATGAGTCTGCTGTCTAGCCAGGGAGGCTGCCATAAAATATAAATGTCCCAACAGAAACATTGATTCAACAGTTCATAATCAGAACCTCAACATGATTTGAATTGAACACGTCAAAGTAGAACTCACTTACAGGTCCGTCTGCAAAGAAATGTCTCCAGCATCTGAGGTGTGAAACTCTTTTGTATCTTAAAATCGAGAATTATTCAAACGTTTAAGAAGGAAGGGGAGACTTGTTTTTAGTTTGAAATTCAGTGAAAAGCAGGAGAAACCATGCCGTTCATTTGTTTAACTCAGCCCCTAGTTCTTACTCTCTCTGCTCTGCTCCTTTCCCCCTCTTCCTCACATGTGTGAGTCACCGGGGCATGTGTTCAGGTTTTAAATTTAATGGCACGTCAGTCTTCCTTTGTTACAGTTTTTGCATTAAGATCTGGAAAATAAAGGCGCTTTTGTTCAGAGGTTTCATTGACAGTGAAGGCCATGCCCGGGCTGAAGTTTGTTACATTTCCAACCAGATATGAATCACCTTCAACCCTTACCTTCACCCTTTCTTGTTTTTTTGTGATCTCTCCATTGTGTAAAGATTGCTTTTATTCGGGAAATGATCAGGTGTTGTCACTTTGAAATGACTAACCAGTGGAACTGCTACAGCCATTAATAAAGCACTACTTTTCTTTTTCAATAATCAGCTTCAGATTTAGAATTGATGTGGCAGAGTGTCTGTGGAGAGCACGTTAACGGGGCCTGGACAGTGGGAAAGGCTTCGACTTTACCTCAATTTTGATACTGACAGGCAAAGAACATGCGGTATGTTATTTTAATTCATCATTTGTCTGGACTCGTTCTGTAGGAGGTTGTGAACTTCCACAGAGAGTTGATACGCACCTCTACATGCTGCTGTTGCTCTGATACCTAAACGACTCAGTAAAGCTCCCTCTGATACGCTGTGTCATGCTTCATCCCTGCTCACAAGATCATATGCTTTGTTTTCAATGTGACTTTACACAATGCTATTTCCCCTCAGACGATTCAGCATTATTCGACACAGAACGAAGAATTTACAAGCTCAGACCTTCTAAACTTCACATCTAATGTCTCTGTCTTTAAATGTGAAGGATGTATTTCAGACTTAATTAAAATAATCCAAATTATTGCCAAACTATGGATGTGGACATCCAGAAGATGCAGCTATCCTCGCTGGTGTGTGCCATTGTTGGTGCTTTAGCTTTGTTTGGCTGTTTAGAAGCCTCCACTGGAAGAGCTTCAGGTTAGCGGTTCCTTAAGAACCACCAGCATATATTGAACAGTGAAAGAGATAGTCCTACAGAGTTTATATCAGCACCATCTTTAATCATGTGACCTACCAGGACGGGGCACTACAGGGGCTCTTATCGCATCCAAGAAAACCTTTTGGCCCAATCAACAGCCTTGGAATGGTTTCATGTAGCAGCAGATCTGCTGATGAATCACGGGGGGACAACATTTATACATCTTAGTGGATTTACCTCATTCAGTTCTTTCTCAGTGTTGAGGAACTCTGTGACTCCACCGATGAGTTTGGAATTCATAAACAAAGCCTCGCCGTATCTGAGGAGAGAGGGCGAGAGTTTATTGGAGCTGTGACGGTACCGCGGCACAAAAGGGTCGAGCTGTGAGTGCCGCGTCCCACCGTGCATTCAGGATGTCCCACTTTTCTCTGAAGTACTTCCAGGCCAGGTTTCGACCCTGAGGGTTTCTGCCCACGTGGATGATGACGTCGATCACGTCCTGCTCAGGAACCAGGTCCGAGGTCAGGGAGAGGTTCAGCAGCCTGGTGGATACAGAGAAGATGTAACCGGCAATGACGGATTGAACCGGGTTAGAGAAAGACAAAACCCACAGATTTTAGAGTTCACTGCACCAAAAACTTATTTTAATAGCTGAGCTCTGATTTTATTTCACTTCAGGTACAGTTCTCTTCCTCAGTGGAGGCTTTAAAAAGGAGGGAAGTCAAATCTGCAGGCTCACAAACACGTCTGCAGATTTTAGGCAGAAAAGGTCAAGTTGACTGATGGAAATTGATGTTTTATAATTGTGCTTTCAGGAATCCCGCTGGTGGCTGTTTCTGTCAAACTGAGAATGAGTTCTTGAAAACACTGACGTGAGGAAAAGTTATCCGATTGCTCCCACCTGCAAAAGACCGACGTAGAAATATTCCAAAAACGCATCAAATCAAGAGTTTTTGGGCACAAGACTGAAGAGGTTTGGGATTTACTTTCATCTTTATAACGTTCTTTTTCCATTTCGGTGCTTTTTCATTGCCTTCTAGTGTGTGTGTGTGTGTGTGTGTGTGTGTGTGTGCGCGTGTGTGTCTATTAGCTGCTTCTCTGAGCTGCTGTTTCATTAAACTCAAGAATCAATTTTCTCTCTTTTCCCACAATCCCTCTGTGCTGAAACCATTTCCTATGTGGCCAATCAACGGGCTTCTGAGCTACGCTTGTTGATTTTTGTGTGTGTGTGCGCAGGTGTGTGTTTTTGTGCAGCTATCTGAACATGCAGTTCTACTTCTCTGATTGGAGAACAGTTTACTGTGTCTGGAAAGTCAATAAATGAAACACACACACACTCACACTTGCGCATGCACGCACACACACACACACACACACATATACCAATCCATCTCACTGTACAGTTTGTGTGCGAGATCCATCTTTGCTATTTTCCTGAACAATATATCTGCAGTTTACCGATGATAAAATACTCTGATGTTCACACACACTCCCATATAAACACACCTACACACACATCAGGCCTGATTTATGTACTTGGAGGACGTCCGATTATTCTCACTGTACTTTTTACTCCCTTTGCAGACTCCTTTTGTGTCGGTATGCTGCAAAAATCTGTTTCCTTGAACCTTGTTGCTCCTCAGAAAAAGAAAAATCCATCTCATGGACATTTAGTCACACAAATGTTGTTATTTTTTCAATCAGCAATCTGTTGTGATCATATTTAGTTCTACAGACCTTCATAAAAGAAGAGAGGGGCAGCTATTGAATGATTGCACGGATCAATTTTTAAGGTTATAGGCGAGACAAAACATGGTGTTAGGCAAGAAGCTAACAGAATTGGATACTTTAAAAAAAAATTGTTTTGGTTTCGCAGCTTACATTTCCTTGGTTCAGTCTCAGAGATCGTATCGATTTCATTTTCAGCAACACACAGATATTTTTCTATTCTCACACAAGTTTGGATAAACTCACTGTGCAACTGGTAGATAGTTTGTGATTCTGAGCAACTTCAACACTGATTTGGGCAGACTTTTGGAGAAATTCATTTCATATTCAATCTAATTGGATGTAAAAAGAAAGCAAAATAAATAAATAAATAAATAAATAAAAGAGAAGATTTAACAAGTCCAGCACTTTGTTCTTCATTGGACTTGTACAAATAATGAATAAAAGTTTAAAAAAGCAAACAGCAAAGAAAGGTGGTATGAATTCGGTGGAATGCTTTCGAGCAGCTCTGGCCACGTAGTTTTCTATATGCGGACTTTCAGAAATTCAGCAACATAATCCGATGTTGATGAATGCTCTGAGTACACAGAGGCTGCCCTCACAAGCCCTTTTCTTAGTTCACCTCACAAACATTTGACCGTTTCCCCCAAAAGATAAATATACTTTCAGAATCATACCAGTGCAAAACAAATCTCCTTTTAGTGGAGATTAATTAAGAAACAAAATATAATTTTTTAGGTTACTTCTGTTAGATCACAGTGGCTCCAGTTCTGGTACTAGAGGCAGTTGCAATTTGGTTCTACACAGAACTTATGAGAAACTATTTTCCATGATCAAAGAGGTATAAGTGAGCCACTTCATTGAGTCACTTTAAATGTGTATTGAAACGTTTGGGGTTCTCTTAAGTATTTGTCTCATTACCCTGGTGGCAGATATCTCAGTATCAACCATTAAGTTTCTGAAAACAGTGTAAAAATGCATAACACAATTAGAATATATTATACTACTCTCTGTAAACTGGGTTTCCAAACTCTGAAAGTTGTTGACGGTAGGTGCTTCAAATGGGATTTTAAGAATTTAAGACCTAGATTTGTTCAATTCGTTCAACTTCATTTTTCAAAACTACATAACTTAGGAAATAGCACATGCAATAGTTATGTGTCAGCATCCACATTGTGTGGTGTCAGACTCTATGGTGTTTTTCAATTAAAAAATGGATCTATAAGAAACCACCACAGTTCCACAGTTTTCTGAGAAATTCACTTTGGGTCACTGATTTGGGCATTTCTTTCATTAATCTTTTTCAAATCTAACTTAAAACTCTAAGTGTGTCTTATTTGGTCGGAAAATCACATGTGGGCTCTACCTGTTGAGGAGGAACGTGTTGTCTGAGCAGGTGAGGGCCTCCAGCAGGATCTTCTTCTCTGAAACGGCGTTGGTGGAGTGGAACTTCATCCAGATGAACTCCCACACGTCCTCGTCCATCAAACTGACCCCCGTGCAGTAAACTATGTCGCGGATGTTGGGGGGAATCCTGCAGGGCCGAGCACACAAAGTCAAGGTATCAGGCTGAGGAAGAATGTGTGCCGGGGCGCGGATCGTTTCCAACACAGGAAAACGGAAATTATGTCACAAATTTGAGGGAAGTGTTTGACTTTCTTTCAATGGGCCGGGAGAAACAGAGGACCAGGAAAGATAATGAAAGTGAAGGCCCTGATAAGACATCCCCAGGATTAGCTAGGACACAATCTGGGTGCTAATTCTGAATCCATTGGGAATGCGCATTAAAAAACATCCCATCGCTTCTCCTAAAGACATGAAATACAGAAAAGACACATTTAAAGGTCTTTCTCTACTAGTGGTATCTCAGTGTAATTGGGCTTGTAGTTCAGTGAACCAAATGCAGTTATCCAATGTTCTTGAATACATACAGGACTAATGGCAGCCCTGCCTCAGCTGTCTTCGTTATATAGCAGGTAGCACTAAAATCTGGTCGAGAAGACAACAAATGTTCATGCCAGTCGCCAAGTAGCAGTCTGAAATATGACACTCTCCTTACAGCTTTTATTAAGTCTGGAAGAGAAGAGCACGAGACCGAGCAGTGACATAAATATTAAAAGTAATCTAATATGTTTGGGTTCGTCAGAGCAGCAGAGTCTGAGCGTGGGGGTCAGGGTGGTCAGCTCAGCGTTTGTTCCAGGATTTGCAGCGCGGCCGACTAGAATCAGTCACACTCGACCTTCATCTATAATTGACTGTGGCCCAATGCTACGCTTATCAGGCTCTCAGTAAATGACAGGCTGTAATGTCCTCAGTCTCAGCAAACACCCACATCATTGATATCGTCTCCGAACCAACACGTTTTCTCAAGTATTTGCTTTGCTTGTGAGGTGTCTGGAGCTTCTGGCAGGATCAGTCAGAGGACAGTGGAAAGCAGCTAAAGATTTATTCAGGCCTCGCTGAAGCTAAAGTACTGAAACAACACAAACGCGGTTTTAACACCACCTCCTTTGTGTTGCTGTATGAGGCAAGTGAAGAAGCAATGTGGTGGCCTTCTGATGGACGCAAGAAATGCAGAAAACACCAAACACGGTATTTTCATTCAGTGGAAGTGTTTACCGTTAACACTTCAAATCGCTGCCTTTTGTGACAGATAAATAAAGACACATTCTTTAGCAGTCTGCTCAAAACCATTCAACAAATCAATGGGATTGTGAGAGTTATTCTGCTTGGGTTCGTTGTCAAACTTGGGTAAACAGATCTAAAACAAGTGCATTTTTGTTTGTACCAGAGAGAGACCAACGCATCTATTAGCCCCCCCCACGTGAGATGGACACAATCTCTCAGAATCTTATGAGACCTAACAGCCAAAATCAAAGCACATTTTAAAAAAAGAAGTGTTTTTACTCATAAATACAAAACGAGTTTTTGGAAAAGAAAAACATTTTCTATTTCTGATAAAAACACCATCTTTATGAGACAAAACTTCAGCATAAGCCAAAACTAAGGGAGTGTGAATAGCGAGCAGCACGCTTCTGAATCACTCCGTGGAACAATGATATTCTTTGTCTGCTTCACAGGACCTGATTCTCTCCTCCAGCAGCTGAGATGCTGCAACTCACAACTTCGGTTTCCAGCCCTGCATATTAAAAGGGAAAAAAATACTTTCCAAAAGAGACATTATACATATTGAACTAGTATTTCTGCACCACACAACTTTTTACTCAACAGCCACTTGACATTTTGGGGGCTTTTGATGGCTTCTCTGCTGCCTGTTCAGCATAATACCAAAATCCTGGGTATGAATTATCTGTCATCCGCAGACTTATGCCCCTACTTGTGGAATGATTGCCATCTCCAGAGAGCCTGGTGTGCGTCTCACCAGCTGTCACCTTTAATGCCTCTGATTCTCTCCAACTAGCTCCACGTGAAATAACATGTCCATTGATTTGCTGGAAAAGCCGCCTCAGTAGCTATTTTTAAGCACTCAATAAGAGACGTTGAGGATAAAAGCAAAGGCCTCTCATATATACTGAAATATTTTGAAGTGGAAACACTATTTTGGTGACTGTTCCCATGTAATTATTTCTTAAAATCCTACCTAATGTAATGTTTGTCAGGTTATATCGAACATTTCATACCTTTCATATAAACTAATTACATTATTTTTTACGATTGCTTATCCCTTTGTTTTGATAACATGAATAACTAATAAGTACAGACATTTTAAAAGCTCTCATCATGCTTGAACCAACTTTCTCTATAAACACATATTTTCAAAAACAGCAAATGTATGGCATCTTTTAGTCCCAGCTCCAGGGATGTGATAGATAGAAACAGGGAACGAGAGATCTGAGGCTCAGAACTAACATCATGGTGGTGAGATTCAAACACAGCAGAGAGATGACAGATTTGGAGAAAAAATGACATCTACTAATGGGTGCGTACAGCAGCCTGAGCTAACAGCTGGACTTCAAATTAGACATGAAGTAAAACAAAGTTAAGAAGGTGAGAAGGTGAAACACTTTGTGCTGCAAACAGGTCTTTCTGATTTTTAGAAACCTGCTCTCTGACAGGACATAAGAAAGCTCTGTTCCTTCACAGCAGAAAGCATTCAAAGTAAAGCAAAGAACTTGTCAACTCAAAAACAATGTTCTGCTTTCAACATCTGGCTGTCATGTGCATGTTGCCCAAAGTTGATTTGGAAAGTACTTTAAAAGGAGATGAGTAGTTCTGGGTATCTGCTTCTATCCCCCCACCCACTCATTTTCCAGTTATTTTCCTTCGGTGCTTTATTCTTACCACGGGTCAGAGAAAGAATGTCAAAACGTGGACATTTGAGCTACTTGTTAGATGATATGTTTATTCATTTATGGTTCAATCACTTTCAAATGCCTGCATCTCTTTTTAAAGTGAGTAATTCTCATTTTACGCTTGATTTGTTTACCTCCCTTTAGGAGTGTGAGATGTCTCTATGATAATCATTAGTGCTGCTGAAGCTAAAATAATCAACAAAGAGAATTCATTTTCCACCGACTGGACCGTTGCCCCCCTGGTGGTCGGTAGCCTCGGGTTGAGCCTTAAATTATTTCTAAATGCTTCTGGAATTAAGCACATAAGGCCAATTCAGACAAAGTTTTAAACTGATACCACAGTTTAAAACTGATATTCAGGCTCCTTCAGCCGGGTCTGTGGAGGGTCTGTAGCGGAGCTAAAGCCCGTAGAGGACAATGCCACTCCTGAACGGCATTAAACATCTGCTGACACGCCTTCATCTGCTCACAAAAACAACCTGGCCTTTCACCCAATCTTCAATTTCTTGCCCTTTTTGAATGAGCACCAAGTCCCTTTGCATTTAGTCTCCAGTGAAACATTAGCCAAACCACCTTCACAGCCAATTAATCGAGACCTTGGGCTGAAGCCAGAAAGGTTAGGAAACACACAGAGAAAAGTTACACAGGCTGTAATTTCCATCCCATCATTTCTGCCCTGCAGACATGGATTTTGACAACTATGCACCTCGTATATATGTATGCTGATGAAAACTGAAATGAATTATCAACGACTTTATTTTCAAACATGACTAATGTCTTTCTGTTAGTATCTATCCTTTTTGCTCAACAGAAAAAGTTCAATGGTTACAGTGTAATGCTCTTATCATTTGTTTTGTGCTAACGCTGGGCTAAGCTAAACCTTTTGCTCCTGGACATTTAAGAAACAAAACAAAAACAACACGACGGGCTGAGAGTTGCAGGTGTTGGCTGTAGAGATGCTCAGCACTGGTGTCCCCACAGCTTCTGTCACAAAGTGTACACACACTCCCCGTCCCAGCTGGTTACTGGCCTGAATCATCCGAAACAGCAGAGAGGTGACCGCTTCCTTCCCACTGTAATATTTATAGGTGTGTTTGTGTGTGTGTACGTGACCTAAAGTGTAAACCAAAGTGAACTCTCATCACAATACGGTGAATTCAGCTGGCGGTAAAATGATAAACTGAACTTCTGAACTTGTGTCATGTGACTGTGTTTATGTATTCAAGGCGTGTGTGGGTGTGTGTGTGTTGGTGGGTGTGTAGTGGCTGTCTGCGAGCAGAGTGAGTGGTGCGGGCACAATCGCCTCATTCACCGACCTGGGAAATCATTTTAGGGATGCTCCACTTAAGAGCAAAACTCCAACCCTCAGCACACAGGCAGCAGCCTCCACTTTACTGCTGACTGCTGCATTAAAGTCCGTTTCTGGAAACATCTGCCAAACGCTGCGCCTTCCAGTGTGTACGTTTAAGGCTGCCAGCGCCAACGTTCAGCCCAACTGCCAGTGGTGTGTTTGGACTTTGTGTTGAGATTCGTTTTATAGTGTTTACCAAAAGAAAGAGGGAACAGTGAGCTATTGCCTTCATAACCTTTTGTTTGGAACCCCAGCTCAGAAATAGATTCAAGTCTAAACAGCGCACAAGAAGCAACATTTTTGCTGACTGAACAGCCACTCTGTTAGTGCACAGTTTTGTCTCAATTAACATAAAAACTACTCAATATAGCACAGACTAGCAAAACTGAAATAGCATGCATCGATGCTTTCTACCTGTGGCCAAGGCATGCTAGGCTTTCTTTTACATCGATTCTTTGTTACTTTAGTTCAACTAAATCAATGAAATTGACAGTTAGGAAGCCAAACCAATCTGCATGCTTTGGTTAAAAAAAGAAAGGAAAAGAAAATGCTCCTTCGATCAGGTGAAGGAGCCGTCACACCATTAGCAACACTCATGAGCCCAGCCAGAGAGAACCTACCAGAGAACAGTCTGACAGCCTCATGTTGAATGTGCTGCACTGATTTAAGATCTAAACTAATTCATCTGTGTGGGATGGATGGCAGAATTCCAGAAACGTGGCATTCAGTGAGGAAGACGTCCAACGTGAGGATAAGGAGTTTCTAAGTGTTCACGTTGAGGTGAGGGCCTTCATGCACACGCCTACCTTTGGCACTGTGTGTGGGAAAAAAAAGCTTTCCTTTTGCCCTCAGTAAAGGTTCACTGTCAGATGAAAAGGAGGCTGACAGATCTGAGGATGGGGAGGAGAGCCATTTCAACCCCATGCCCCTCGATGGGGACACAGCTCGATAAGAACACTTCAGATAAACTGAAAATAACTGACTTCCTGGATCCGTACCACCGTCACTCTAAGTCACATGGCGGTGGAGCATTCTGACCTGTTCTTTTCATAGAGTCTGTCTTTAGTGCTCTGGGGCTGATGAGGCCATTGTGCTGGAGGAGCTGGTTTACATGGGGCCTGAACCTAGCTGAAAACAAGTCTGTCAGTGGTAATGAGGGGAGAATTTTCCTGAACCCTTATCGAGTACCACAGGTCGATCACCAGTTGTTAGTCATACTATCTGACGTTAGGAAATCAATGAAAGGAACGTCAGATTGTATGACCAACAACTGGAGATAAAATTGTAAAACATTTACAAAACATTAGAGTAGCCTTTCAATCTTGTTATCAACATAAAATGAAGAAAGTGTTTAAGCCACTGCAGTTTTTTCTATCAGATAGACTACAAAGTCTTAAACAGAGTTGGTATTTCTCGCTGTCGCCTTGTTTTAACATATCTACAGGCTCTGCTGTTACTCTTAATAAAACTAAAAGCAATAATGTGACACTTTTCTCTACAGAATATGTATTATTCTCTGTGGAAACCTCCATATGGCTCAGATCCCATTAACTGACACACTCACTCTGTGTGTGAGTGTGTGTGTGTGTTTTAACAGTCTGCAGAGGATGTTCCATGTCCTTAAGCCATTTCTCCTGAAATATCTCGTCCTTCCTCTTATTCTTCCTCTGCATCAAACTCCCACTCCGACAGTAAATATGCCTCCCTGCCATCTGCTCTGTCTGTGGATCCATATGTCTGTCTGTCCTCACAGTCCAGGCGTCACTCTGAATTCTGAAAGTCTCTCAGCGAGCCTGATAAAACATTTAAAGTGCCTGGCAGAGGAACAACAGCCCATTCAGTTAGTTAAAAGCCTCAGTGAGTGCTGAGCGTGACGTCAGCACAGGTACCAGCTGGGCCTGGAAACTCCTCTTACTAGAAAGACATCCAGAAAATCCACCAACAGAAATGGTTTTAGAGCTGGCTCCATGAATATTCAAACCTGTCATGTTATAGACATTCTGAGCTAGAGGAGCCAGACTGCCCTGCAATCTTCAGCTGTGAATGGTCTTGAGGCATAATTTTCCTAAAGGTCTCTGAAATGTTTGTGTTGGCACTGCTACAGTTCAGACAAACATGTTCACAGAGTGCTCATTCACACATAAAGCCGGCAAACTCAGTTGCTTCTAGATTCATGTAAAAATAATGTGTGAAAGGGACTAATGCTAACATGCAGTAACTTGAAAATTAGTCAATTTTTAAGAAGAAAATGTCCAAGGTGTATCAAAGTATTTTCACAGATTTAAACCGAATGCTGACCTGATGAAAAAGGAATATGATGGAAGGGGCTACATGTTGGGTTATGATGGTAACACGCAAATCTGACTCAAAGCTGCAACGTTAAATACAAAGCTATCAAGTTCTAATAAAATGCCATCAAATAGCTTTGTTTTTCAGTTTAATCCAAGAGGGGAGAGTGGCTCTTATTACCAGATGTTAGCAGTCATGTTATAGCCCAGTATTTCTACTAAAGAAACTCTTACAACTATCTGCACTCAATCAAATTAGAACACACTGTGCTGTGAATTAATGCACATAGTGCCGCTGGAATGAAGGGGAAGGGGGTTAATGGGGGCCAAACGGATTGCTGGTGCCTCTGAAAGCCCTACACGCTTAATACATTACCATCCGCTTCCATACAAAGACAACTTTAAAAAACAATCTTTCTTTCAAGCCATTTAGATGGTTAATTTAGTCTGAATCCCCATTGTGGCGTGATTAATATTCCAGAGGGACGTAGGTGCTGCAATAATGGCTGCTCTCTGCAGTAATTACTCTCTCTGTTCTGGTGGGGATTATTACAGCAGGTGGCTTCGTTTTTACGTGCAGGTGTACCTCGGGTCTGCGGTGCGGCTCTCAGATCGAAGGCTTATCTCCTTTGTCACATTTCACAGGGGCTGAAACCAGAGCCCCACGCTCAGTGCGCACACAGAAGTACACGGTGGTGATGCTGGGTCAGATGAGCTCTCCCCTGGCAGGACTAAATATGGTATTTGTAATTAACACTCTGGCTTTGGTGGGGAAAATCCCATACTTATGATCTCCATAAGGGATTAGGATCGCTGAAACAAGTACGACATTTTAAAAAGCCTCCCATGGAGAGATTAGTCCTGCTGGAATGTGGATTGATCTGGCACCTTTTCACCACTGTGAGGAAACCAAATAGCTTATTTCATTTCAAAAGGAAACATTTGGAACACAGTGAGGATAAAGAAATTGATCCCTGTGGTCATCAGTTAGAGTTACGTTGCCATTTTCTGTGAACTTATAAGTTAGTGATTTAGCCCTCCTTCGATTCTTCTTTAATTGACAGGAAAACAGGAAATGTGAAAACATGAATCTAACTATAATCTAAAAGGAGAAATGGTTGATCTGTGCATCTTTGTTTCCTTTGGCTCCGTTCTCTGTCAGATGACCCCACCCTGATTCAGTAATGTTGAGCTCTGGGGAGGATTCATCCCTCCATCAGAACTGTTGCAACTGACTTCTAATTCCCTTTCTGTGCCATTTGGCAGAACTCAGCCTTTTTTCCCCGTTTCTCTTCTTTAAAAACAGCTTCTTGATAGGCCGCTGCTCAGAAAGTGCTTACAGATCCATTTCAAACTGCTTCTAAAGTTGTCTATTCTGTGTAGACACAATACTGGCTCATCCCTTGAGCTAGGGGCCTTTTTTTCTGCCCGAATGTTTCATAGCTCAGAATTAAGTATTTTAAAAACAACACATTCCTCTGAAAATGATAAGCTAAAAGAAATAGACTGAAAATAAGAGAAAAAGCAGAAAATCTCTGAAAAATGACTCAAAGCCTTTCAGAAAATCACAGACAAGTAAGAGGGGACTTCTCAAGGCAGCTTCAATCCTTCAGCGTCTGCATTAGGTCACACAGATTTCATCTACATGTCTGTGGTGGAGAGTGCAATATTTTGCCCAGCAGCATTAGAGCCAAGGACTGAGAGAAACTTAAACCGATAAAGAAAAAAACAATGATGAAGAGGACACTCAGGGGAATTACTTGGAAACATTGTGTATTAGATGTGAGGACACACAGGCTCTTACTAATAATCCATTTCTAAAATTTCGCTGGATAGAGCAGAAAACAGCGTTCAGTGTTTCGTCTTTTTTGGATCTGAGCAAGACCTCATATCATATTCTCCCCACAGCAGACCACCAACATCTGCTTCCATTTACTTTTCTGTTTGAAATCTAATTTTGTAGATCTTGTTAAAGGCCTAGGGGGAGCAAACGAGCTAAAGCATGGGACAGAAAAACAAAGCTAAAGGTATAAAGACAGAAAAAAGAGTGGAAGTGGAACTCAGAAAGCAGATTGCTGCTATGGGAGTGGAAGTCTGCTCTGCTGCCTGTTCTGTTCACTTTTTAAAATCATGAAAATTGGAGGGAGCAAAGTGCTTTCAAGCATGAATGTATGTAAACACGTGTTGCTGCATTCGATTGCCACAATTTCAAGCTTTTACCTCCATCTAAGTACGATCTACAAGACGACTGGCGGAACATTATTTCCTTTTATTACTTCTGTTTCTACTTTTTACTTTTGGAGAGTCTAAAATAACAGTAACTTTCTACAGAAATTTTTCATGAAGCCTTATTATCCTAAGTCTAAAGGAAAGTTGGGGTCTTCCTCCAGACAAAAACTTTGGGTTGGAGTTGTGTGAATGGTGTTGGGGAGAACCGTACCGGTTCTTGTTGCTGGAGATCCAGTCGGAGATGTAGGCGACAGCCTGGCGGTGGCACTGTTTGTTCCCAAAGCTGCAAGCCAACATGATCAGCTCCCTCTGCAGCTCTCTAAGGACACACATTGGTGGAGAAAAGTCGTTGTTATTACTCATCCATTATTCTAAGGAACATCTCACAAACTAGAAGCTAACCGGGGGTGTGCATGAATTGGTCCCTAACCTATCTTGGCCGAAACCCTCCTTTTTGCAGAGCTTTGCTTCATTTCTTTCTAAAGGGGTAAGGCCAAGGAGAGGGGCCAGGCTTTAGCCTGAGCTCCTGGTGTAAGTTGAACTAGATGTAGTAAGTTGTATTTTCACTTGAGATTTTGTGAGGGTGGAGGTTTATTCTCACCCTCAATCCTTTTAGCTATGCTCTGCCAAACACATTTAATCTATATTCAGCAAAGGAGAGGGAGATTTCCATCTGAATTTGAGTAAGATGGGAATAACCCGGAGTGCAAAAGTCTCCCCTGCTCCAGTAAAGCTGATCTCCTCCACAGCGTGACGGGAAAGAGAACGAGGCCGATAAGCTCCACAAATGTCGAACGTTCTTTTAATGGGACTGTTTCGGTGAACGAGCAGCTGTCAAGTGTTCCTTCGTTCTCCGGATGAGTCAGAGATTGTGCTCCTATTGTGTGTTTCATACTGGGTCTGGTAGGAGGCCTGCAGGATGCTGGCCTCAGCTCCGGGGCCGTTGGTTGGCCAGCCCATCTGATGGTACCTGGATGCAACCTGCTTCAGCACGTAGTCCTGTTAACACACGCAGACACACCCGCCGCCCGACACTTTATTAATACCCAGCTGCCAGCGCTAAAGAGACAGTTTACTCAGCTAACATGGAGCTGGTATTGATTGAGATTGTGATGGATGGGTTGTTTACACTGAACAGCCTGTATTCGTCTGTGCGGTCCAGCAGTTTGTCCAGCTGGTAGAGCGCTCGGCTGGCAGCGTGCCACGGAAGGAAGGATGGCTCCTCCGGTAAGTATCCTATAAGCTGCAGGGGAACACCTTGTGGGAGGTATCCCGCCCTGAGAGACAAAGTAGAGAAAACAAGTCAGAACTTGGAACCACAAGAGTCATGAACAGGACTAAGTCCAACTGGGCGTGAAAGAGTTGGAAACAGACACAAAAGTCTTAAGCCAGTCCTGAGAAAGCTGTGATGGGCTTATAGATGGTAAAAAAAAACGAAAGAAAACGAGACTTGATGCAGCTCTTTATTGAAACATACCATACTTAAAAACACTCCAGTGTAGAGGAACATTTTGAAAAATATTTTAAAAAGAAGGGCTGGACTGAAATGAGTAAAGAGACAGTTGTCTATAGATATAGATCATTTAGTATTTAAATCATAAACTCTTTGCTTTACTTGTACCTGCAAAAGTATAGCTGGCACAAAGTAAATGTGGACAGGTTACCAACGACACGGTACAACATTATCCTCTTCATTCAAAGTACCGGTAGGCAAAAATGGCTCTTTACATCAGTGTGCTTTACATTTTAGCTGCAAATGAGATTGTTGAAGCTGCAGCGCGTTGTTTTTATGATGATAAAAAAGAAACTTAAATGTGAGGACAAGATAACAGTCAGCTGAAAGAAAAGTGAAAATCTACACAGCTGTGTTCTAGATGTGTTTTTTGGAAATGCATAACATACTCATCATTAAAAACCTTTTCTGTAGACTCACATGGGTGAATTTATGGTCATAAATTCCAGGTAAACCAGATGATGGAAACGTGATGTTGAAACCCCGGTAGTAACCAGAGCCCCCACGGGGGGGTGGGGACACCATAGGGCCGAAATATTAGCAAAACCAGCCCTCTATCCACCACAGGAGCCATTTGACTGCCTGAGTTCCATCCACGGACTCTTGAATATTAACAAGCTTCCTTTGTGCATTCATTAACATTCATGATGTTTTTGGTTGGAGAGGGAGGGGGCTCACCTGCTTCCTGCACCGACCTTCAGCCCCGCCCAGAGTTCCTGAATATTTATGAGGATGGGGGACGGAAAGTGAACTCAGGAAGGCGATAGTAGTTTGATTCTGATTATTGGTGTTCAGGAAAACAGAGAAGTCCTGCAGTATGACTCTGACTGAGACTCAACACTGATTTGACTGAAGAGCAGTCAGTCGAAGGGAGTCACGCACAACAAGGAGGGCAAGGTGTTCCATGTAGGAATGAAATATTTTTGGGTTTCTTCCCTTTGAAAAATAATAAATCAGTGACAGTTCGACAGACGTAGACCATCTCAGAAAGTTAATCTGTTTGAGATAAGACTCTAAGTCCTACAGCAGCCGAGAAAACTCTCAGTTCCATAACATCACATTTCCATAATCTGCCTCCTATCCGACCAACCCCTCGTCATCTTTATTCCCATCATGCACCTGGTCTGTTTCACATTAGCATAATCCATCCAGGCTGCAAAGACCTTCTGTTTACTGTGCTTCAAAACACTTATGGGACTCTACATGGCGACACAGGAAAAGATGGCAGTCACCATAGCAACGGCAGCCAACTTTTATCTGTTTTCTTCGCTGTTCTTGTCCCTCAGCGTTTTCCATTTTATCAAACGTCATCCATCATCTATCGCACCATATTAGCTCTCAGACATGTGCACCACACCTCGACTGCTCTGTCTGCATGCGATTCATCATTTCAGGTATTCCCAAAAACTCTATGTCGCTGGAAATAAATATTCCACCCAGTGCATGTCAACCAAAGTAAGCGGTATTAGGACGGGTAGATTGTCATGACATACAAAGCTTCTATGATTTGGGGATTTGGCTTTGGTGGATGGGGCACATCCAATGGATGTTTGGTGGGATCTGAATGTGGGGAGTGTGGAATCAAAGCTGTGTTTCTTGAGGTGTTCCTGAGAACTTTTGGTCGGTATGTGCTGGCTTAGCAGAAGTGTTAGGAAGGCGAGAAGGCTTCACGTAACATCCAAATCAATACTCAGACCCAGAACACTGAAATCCAATTACGTGAAAAGAAGATCACAGCTTCCTGAGTCTAAATGATATGTTTGTGGCATGCTTTGAAAAATATATATATTTTTTTGTGAACTTCAGATGCATACATGTAAGTTCCAAACCACAAAAACAGTTTTTTAAAGCAAAAAGAGCTTATGTTGTTCGTCCTGTATACTTGTAAAAGGTCGGCGTGTTAAAGTCTGACTGTGAGATAAAGTCAATACTAGACAAAAACTGTTTTATTTCTCAAATACATTTTTCCATCAACTGAAAAGTGATGCGGCACTTCCCCTAAAACAGACAGTTTTTAGAGCTTTTTTCTTCACCAACAATATCAAAATCTGTTTTTGTGGTTAAAGCATTGTCTACGGATTTATTGATGAAATCAATAACTAGGATAATCTGAAAAGGGTCTAATGAGAGGTATTTTGTTTCTCTGGTCCAAAATTGTCATAAAATCTGCACAAAGAGTCCTCGAGGTGCCGACAGGGCTTTGGATTTCCAGTCTGGTTGTTTCATTTACAGATAAAAGGAGTGTGGTAAAGCACATGTACAGCTGATTTTCAATTTTGTGTGTGTGTGTGTCTGTGTTTGTGTGTGTATGTCTCCCAGCATAGTCGTCTTAACGAGCTCATTAACTCTTTAACATCGTTAAGGGCCAGTTAATTGTTTGTCCATTAGCAGGGCTCAGTGGAGAGCCAGCAAAGGACTGCTGTGATCACATACACACACCAGCAAGAAGAAGCGACATCCATCACTGTTTAACCGCACAGTCAAACAGACACAGCCATTTGTTACTGCTGGACTAGTTTTACACACACACACGCACGCACACACACACCAAGTCCCGCTGCCACCAATTGGCCTTCGTTGCTGCGTGGATTGCTCCAGTTTCGCTCAATCGAACTGTGAGAAGACAGAGAATCGCTGTGACTGAAATTAATCCTTAGATTAAATATCTTTCAAAGCGCAATCAATTCAGCATGCAGCTGAAAAGACAGCTTTATAAATAAGTCAAGCAAGCAGTTTCCACAGTCCTGTAATTTAAACAAAGATTGAGCGGGTCTTCATCTTCTAATCTAACTTGGCTAAAATTGATCCATCAGATGGGACGACAGACGCTTCATTTCTACCTGATGAGTTCATCACTACTTTCATTTCATTTCTGGTCGTCAATTCCAAGCGTAACATTAACAGTACGCTCACCAGAATAACCAGCAGCAGGCGGATGGAGCTGGAAACAAACCCGACGAAGGGTGAAAATAATAAAACTCCCTGGACTGGGATCAATAACAGGGGGAAGGTTTGCCGCAGTGAGAACTAAAAATCAGCTTCCTCACCTCCGACCAGTAGCATGAATTTGATCGAAAGCTGAAATAACTCACAGCTATCATACATTACAGAGTACCTGGGATTACAGTGATGGAAAAGATAGAAATATAACTGCTTCGTAATGGATGGAAATAGAGTGATTAAGTCACAGTTCACGCTCATGAATAACTTGGAAAACTGCCACTGTGGGTATGGAGTCTCTGTTTTGAACCCTGCAGGATAATCAGATGGATTAACTGTTTCAGTGGAGACGATGCTGCGCTTAGTCTAACGGTTGTCACGACAACACAGCCAAAGATCAAAACAAAATCAAATCGAGACGATGTACGCTTCATAAAGAATAGCAACCTTTTACGATGCCAGAGAAGTGAGCAGCACTGAATATGAAGAAAACGACCTTCCAGGGTGGAATGAGCCTTTTGCCTAACGGCAAACGGGATTGGCCGAGATGGAGGAAGATATCCTTTGTCAATATTAAAGCTTTAAGGCTATAATTTAAACAAATCAAGCATCAAAATCAAACGTCCTTTTCGGGTGTTGGAATAAAACTTCAGATCAACACTTACTACATTGTGTCATTATTGAATGAGAACCAACACAAAAGGCAGGAAGTGGTCGATGAAAGCGAATGAGTCTTCACTTCCTGAGACTTTCTGCTGTAGATCTGCTGCTGTGTTTGTACCCATGTCCTGTTGACAGCCCGGTTCCAGCCAGTCTTCAGCTCAGCCTTTATCCAACCGTACAGCCTGACACGTAGTTTGGGGGTTTTGACCTTGCTGGGATATTTACTGTGGAGAAGACTGACAGCTGTACTGTATGTTTTCCACTTGTGAATAATCTTTCACTGCAGAACGATGGACTCCAGATAGTGAGGAAATGGCCTCATACCCTTCCCAGATTGATGGGCAGCAACAATTGCTGCACTAAGGTCACTACTGACGTAACTCCTTCCCACTACGAACAAACAAATCAAATTCTTCTTATTCCACAAATCCAAGCTTACATCTTTATAAGTGAAATCATATTTTTTTTTAAATCTAGACTCAACATTTAGAGAGCATTTTTGCCTTTGCCAGACCTTATAAGTGTGTCAGTCATAAGCAAAAGAAGACATCTGTGATAAGAACCCTTCAAAAGTAAACATGTACAAAGTGTTGTGAGGGGATTGCTCTTATTCATTCATCCATTTTGTGTACCGCTTATTCCCAGCGGGGTCACAGAGGGACTGGAGCTCTTATTCAGAGACGGTTTAATTTGATGCATTGCTGGACCACTCTGAGGAGAACAGTACTCCTCTACTGCCCGCTCCGATTGTCAGATGTGCTGTTGTGATGGGGTTTCCATAGCGACAGATTCAGGTTGAAGAGGGAGATTTTTCCGCTGTCAGAATGCATATTAATGCAACTGTAGTTTGTTTCTGAACAAATGGAGGCCTCTCGGAGCTGCCAGCCCCTCTGAACACACACACACAGGGGAGGGGAGCCCAGATGTCTCTGGCTGGGGCTCATCCTACATGACAGTGCGCAGATGGCTGAGTGAGAGGGAGGCGCAGGAAGGAGAGGCCGAGACGGGGGTAGATTGAGTTATGGAGTTGGTGTCACAGTAGATTTTGGTTACAGTGCTCAAAAAGCTGGAGGCAGAGCACGCCACTGTGAGGACGGGCCGGGCGCGCTGCCTCCTCCGTCTGCCGCCGCCCGGCCCATCGCTCATTCAACAGACTCCCCGACAGGCTCCGCATGTTGTTGAATTTATTCACGCGCTGCTCTTACACAGTTTAGTCTGCTCTAAATGCAGAGCGGAGGCCCCTCGGACAGCCACTGGATGAGACCAGGGGACCAACGGCAGCTCCAACCATCACAAACGGAGGGAAAGGTTTATCTTCTCTAGTATGGAGTCAATCATTAAAAACCACTCCTTCAGCCCGTTCTGATGAGGGTTTTATCCGGTTTACTTTAGACTAATATGGATAAACCCAAAATCTTCTAAATTTGTATGAAAGCCCCATCATATTTGAGAAAGGAAACATTCTATCCCCTCAAACCCCTCAGGTTTGAGGGGATAGGTTTAACAAAAGTTAGAATGTCAGAGGAGTGAAAGAAAGAGACACGCTTTAAGAATTAGACTAAAATGTATTTGGATGTTCTCACTCAGAGCAGTTTACATCTTTATTTGTCTTTATCTTTATTTATATATTAATGCTAGTGTAATTTATTTTAGATATTTATTTATATTTGAGTGAAAAATTAAGGAATGTCTATTTTAATGCTCTTTAAATGGTGATACCAGCAAGAATGGACACATAGTCACAAGCTGCAACAATTAGTATCCTTAGCTCTTAAAACCATACGAAGGGGTTATTAAAGGGCGCTGAGGGAACACAATCAGAAAGAGCAACCTGGAACAACATTTACTTTGTGTATTACGGCAAAGAATTCTGGATTAAAAAGTATATCTATCCCATTTTCGGTGCCATGGTCTTGGCAGTTTAGTAAAAAAAAAAAAAAAACGTTCTGGAAATGTGATTTTGTTCATGTACAAAGTCTATTTCTTGGAAGCAAAGCAACCGAGTGTCTGAAATGAGAGTGGTGAAACACTCAGTGAGACAAGTGTTTGACAGGGTGTTAGTTCAGTCAGGGTGCAGGTATCACACTAAACATGTGCCCCTCTTGGTAGGAAGTGAGGAGGATAATCCAGGGCGAGGCGGAGCGCGAGCAGAAAGATTTGGCTCTTGGAGAAACCTTCAACTACAAAGCGGCGGTGCTAATCCTTAAGCCACTATGCTGCACTTATCGGTGCGGTTGTAGCATCTACCACTGGTAAAGCCCCGTCCCAAAGCCCGGCGTATGCAAATGTCTGAGACAGAGACACAGCTCCCAGTTAACAGGTCTGGACAGCTGACACCATCACGCTCCAAAAGCAGAGACAAAACGAGAAAGAAAAGAATCCTGATAACATCAGAAGCATAGTAACATGATGAAATAGACTTTTCTGGTGAGGTCGTCAGCAGCAGAGAGATTAAAAGAACTCTAAAGCAGAAGCAGACGCCTAAAGAAGGAGTGATTTCAGCCAAAACAGACACAACTACTGACAAAGGGCAAGAGTGGGGGGGGGGGGGGGGTCTTCCAGCCAACGCTGTCACGTCTAACTGAATAATCAATCAACTGTACGAGCATTCACCTGGTGTGGGCAGACTCACTCACCTGGCCAGGTTGAAGGCATCGTCGATAAGTCCGGCCCTGTTCCCGACAGAGATGACCTAAAGCAGAGGAGCGGGTCAGAAAATGGGAAGAAAGGAGCAGAGAGAGAAAACACCAGCGGCGGGGCAGAGAAAGCCGGATTGCTTTACTTGGGGGTTGGTGTGCAGCTGATGAATGAGCAGTTTCCAATTCTGGAGGTCGTAGTTCACACGGAAGTAGCCCGTTTGGTTGATGTTGCCAAGCAACCAGGTGTTGTCATTCATCTGACCAATCCTGTGAGTCTCTGAGTCAAAACAGAAAAAGCCTAGTCAGAAATATGCAAAGCACCAAGAGATAAAAGAGTGGCTAAAGCCACGCCCCCATTTAAGATCCACATATTTCCAGAAAACTGATGGAGTAACATATTTTTTCCTCCACTGGTCAGTTTCCTCAGAATCACTGCTCACCAGGCTGAGATCTGCCCAGTTTTCAGCCGGCAGCTCTTTGGGAATCCTCAGAAATCCAGTTTTCTGTCTGTCAAACTGTGTTATCTCGGCCATTTTTCACACATCAGCTAAAGAAATGGGAACAAATGATGTGTCTTTGTGACAGACTGCTGGGAACAAAGAGCCTAAAGATCCACTTTAAACTGCTGCTTTGTTTGATTCACAAATCCTCTTTTCAAAGCCGAATTATTGAGGATCGTTTTAATATGTATACTTTTCTAATAATGGGCATGGTGACAGGTCACAAAGGTTGACACATTCACACCATAAAGATATGTGTCTGAGTAGAGATTGCTCACGTATAAAAGGGTGAAAATACACTGAGAATGTCCCTAAATGAAAGATGTGAGTGGAGAACTGAGGACGCAGACGGTGGAGGAAAAGTAATGCGGTTAAACGTAACCTGCCAGATGCGCGGCATCGTACACAGACGTCTCAGCACCAGCCACTTGTAGAAGAGCAAAGATTTAGCATGAAGTGGATAAAGGAAGTTTTAAGCTCTGTGCTTTTGTATGAAACAGCCAGGAGATTAAGAACAAAAAGAGGAAAGCAGCTGTTGACCCGGCTTTGGCAAATTTCCTCATTTAGATCCCCCTGAGCAGACTTAAACCCTCTGTCATTCATGATAAAACTAGAAATCTGGCTCTGATATCACTGCCGTCATCAAACAGGATTAATTCACAAAGACATGGGTTTTATTCCTTAAAAACAGATGCTGCATTAACCATTTTCTAACCAAACTGAAGGAGAAATGGATTCAATGTTCAAGTTTATCTATATAAGAATCTTTAAACAGGAAATTATAAAGTAATGCAGCTAAAATGTGAATGTTTTAAACCAAATATTACAGAAAACAGACCACAATGAGCTTAAATCCCCACACAGACAGATCTATAATGTGGAAAAAAAGAAGCGGAATCATTCCCTTCAACAAGTATCAGAATCTGCTTCATTTCCTGGAAGCAAACCTACGGAAAGTTTGGGCGACCTGCATTTTTAAAAAGCTGAATCAAAATGAAAGGAGCGACGCAAGAATGAACTTTACTCCAAAGAGACAGCGAGCTCCAGTCTGCCAAAACACAGACTGATGATGTTTACTCCCTCCGCTCACAGAGCATTATTCCACACCTGCCAGCTCCAACTGCACTTTTCCACTAAGTGCAGCACACACGCGGCGAGATAATGAGATAATTAATTTCAGATCATCAGTTACTCTTAGCTAACAAAATAATCCCATGATAACGGCTCATTATCTCGAGGTAACGAGATAAGCAAGTGGCCTAAACTTCCAGGAGATGTTTTATGTGTGACACCACGGTGACATACCCGTCTTGTTGTTGACCCAGATGAGACTCTCCAGGCAAACAGCAGAGGCGTTTCCCACGGCGACGGTCAATGGGACCTGCCACTGTAAACTGCAGAGGGAGAGTGATGTCAGCCCCGGTCGGGAGAATTGGACTGGGCTTTATTGCCCGTGCCATCAGGGAAAGAGGCGTTAGAAAGAGAGCGATGGTCAGCGGCGATCGGTCAGCATCCGTCAGCTGGAAGTGGAGCGGTGACACTCTGTGTGCCGCACAGTGAGAGAGTGAGTGTGCAACAGCCGAGGCTGACAGCAGAGAAGGGAAGATTTCATGGATTCAGACAGGTTAAACGTGTTTTCAGCTTAAAAAACATGTCACATTTTCAAAATATCAGCTGAATTACCCCACTGCGCTTCAGTAAATCTGCAAACTTTTAAAAAAAGATTAGAATCCCCAAATGGCTTCACGGCTAAGCGTAAATGAGGATGTTGTTCTCAGGTTCTGAAATGTTGACATTTAGCAGTTAAGCGGTTTTTGATTACACAGAATTATGTGAGTAAAAGGAAAAGGGGAGTTTTAAAAAACAAAAGTTGTGAGGCGCAAAACAAAAGCGGCTTAAAGGGCTGCGTCTGAGCCAGAATAGAGCCCAGGACATGAGAACACATTCTCCTGTCAAAGCTTCAGCACATTTCATTCAAAGCTGGTTTTGTTGCGAAGGTTTTACCGATTTTTTGTCTTCTTCTGGTTTGTGTCGCTTCAAACGTTCCCTTTTTCCCTCTGTGTGGATAAATCTCAATTGATTGCACCAACAAATTCAACATCGTACAAACAAAAAATTAAAAGAAAACTAGGGGTGATTCAGGTTATATGGGTTTTTTTGTTGTTTTTTTTGGTTTGAAACCTTCAAACTAGTATTGAAATGACCCTGAAGTATGTGAGCTGAAGTAAGAGCTGTTTGAGAACCCTAAGTGGAGGACCTTCCTTTAAGATCTCTCAGAAAATAAATACAGGGCTCTCCTCAAAAGAGGATCTTCACTGTCCACATGTATCAGTCTTTAAATAGATGAGGTGACTTTAGTGCAGATGTGTGATAAGACTGACGCACAAGGTATTGAAAGTCCTGTTTGTAGGATATTTATTGAACATGAGCCACCTCATCACAGCCTGGTGAAGTTGAATTCTTTGTCCTTTCCTTAGTCCTTCATTTAGTTCCTGCCATCTTTTTTTTTTTACTCCCCTGACGTTTCCCATCAAGGTCAAGGAAAATAGCTTAAGAAAAGTAGATAGCAGGTCATATTTTGGAGAATTCCATCGGGTGCTCGGTGTCTGTTGTGAGAGGAAATAACCTTGTGGACTTCAAGTTTTGTAACTTTGTAGATCCTTTATACATGAAGGTGAACCTTTGCGGTTTCAACCTTAAATGGAGAAATTGTAGGCCAGTATTTAATGCTGAGATGTAACCGTCAGTGGTACACCGGGTCAGAAACATCAGGGCATGACCCCCACCTGCATTTCTGCTGACGAAATTAACCTTTAATTCCTAACATCACAACATTAAAAAACCCCAAAATGTACCCAAGATGAGCTAAATCCACACAAACGGAGAACTTGAAGATTGAAAGCCACTGATCTTCTTTTGGCTGGAGTTTCAGACACCTAAACAACTTATTGTGTCATTACGTATCATTTAAATCAAGATGTCTATTTAAAGGCGTCCTGGGACTATGAGCCATTCATTTTCAATCAACCCAGACATCAGAACACGGGAAAAAAAGGGCCTGGAAAGCACAAAATCAGTTGAGAACCATGACAAAAGACATAAAACACCTGTTCAAAACGGTTGCAGAAGAAGTGGTGCTTCATTTTGTACAATGTGCTCAACGTTTTACCACAGTTAGTGATTTCCATTTCTGTGCTGGTATCTGTGCTACAGAGAGAAGGATTTAAAAAAAGAGCCAAGACATGAGGTTGTTTGGTGGATGGGCGGATTTGTCTTGGATATAAAAAAAGCTCGAGGAGATATGTTGTCACCAAAAACAAAAGAGAAATAATGTCTAGTTTGTGTAATTTTATTTTTTCCCTCCAAACAAGTCAGTGAAATATGTCCGGTGTGAAGTAGGACTCGTCTGAAGTGGCTGTTGGCCAGCTGTTTGTCTGCAGAGGAACCCAGTGAAGACAACTGAGCCGGCTCGTTAGAACAAACCCCTTCCAGATGCTTTCCATTAGCAACCGCTGCCTGTAACACACACACACACACACACACACACTGCAGAAGGCGCTTTTTAATCGGCGCAGTTCCCATGTGAGAGCCTTAATGACTCTGATAAAAAGTGGGACTGTCTTCACTTCTATTAAAGCTCAACTTTTATTTAACTCATTTTGATCAAACTGATTCATTTTTTAATTAGAGCAGATTTTAATTGGAGACGGAAAACAATCAGCTCAACTCATTCCCATCTGTTAATGAGTGTGTTGATGGCGTCGTTTCCCCACAGTGAGCCAAACAAAGCCCACTCTCCATCCGTGGAGCGGCTGTTGGCGGCTGCTGGCGGCTGCAGATCGATTCCTCTGCCCGCCGCCAAACACTAGAGCTGATATTTACGTCAGAGAGACTGACCGGTGGAGAAGTCACTCACCAGGGCTGGCACACCTAATCACAGGGGATTGTGTTTATTAGTTTGGATGAGACTGTGCGTCCTCGCTGTTGGTACTTTATACGTCAAAAGCTGAAAGGCAGCACAGTGGAGTCAATTTATCTAAACGGCAAAATTTTGGAAGCTCTTTCCGTAGACCTCTTTCTGTAGCGTTGGCCAGGAAATGGCGTGACACAGCATTTTAAATCCAAAGGGTTTGAATGGGCAATCTAGTGCCGTGCGCCCCATGTTCACATCTGGCTTCTCGTCCACCTTGCAGAGAAAGAACACACTGCCTTTCTAGAAGAAGACTTCCTGCCTCGATCAGATGACGTCTCATAAGTCCGGCAACACGCTGAGTCTCCATCTTTTGTCCATCCTTAAAGTTTTCAGAGCAGCTGCATCTTTTGAGCTCTTTTTTCAACTTGAGAACGGGGTGAATTCCACAGAGGATACGCGTGTTTCTGCTTCTGCCACCAAGGTTTCACACTGACCATAAACAACTGGAGGAAATTCTGATCAATTTGCAGCTCTTTTACTGGCAAATAAAAAAGTCTGCGGTGAAGAAATGCATCCAGGACAGCTCTGCTGTCAAATTGTAGCTATATGGTTCTGCTTGTGTTATTGTTTGTTTTAAAAGATGCTGCCGTCCTGCCCTTCAGGAGGAGCCATGGCGACCATGGAATTCTGGGCCTGTGTTCCACAAGCTTCTGAGATCCATTTCAGATAGTTAGAAACTTTTCCTAAAATCCATGTAGTAGGAGTCTTAACTTAAAGACAATTATTGACGACCAATCACAGAGCAAATCTTAGTGAGGAAAAGAAATAAACTCTCATCAAGGGAAGGACACGGGATTTAGCCGGTCGCTATGTGTCAAACATGTTTTTGACAACAGTGATTATGTTTGAAAAATAAAACACCCACTCAAACATTTGTGTAAAAACTCTCCTAAAGAGGTTAGATTTTGCTTCCTGAAAGTAGGGGTGTATTTCCCTATAATCTGTCACACCCAGAGAAAGATGGAGAGCATTTTGGCCAGGTTAGCATGGAAAAACATTAAGATCAAATTTGGTCTTATCCTGTTTGAGCAAAATAAATTTGTAGTTTTGGCTTTTATATATAAAAATCTAAAAGTATTAAAAGTATTTGTACTGATTCAGTAGATGATGATGATGTTTATCTAAGTGGGTTGAAAGAACATTTTTAAGGCAGAAAAAGGTTTCCAAAGAAAGTTTAAATTAAATGATATACTAAAGATTTGTGATAACACATATTAATCAATTATCATTATTTCTTCCACATTTTTGGATATTTTCTTTAAATAATCCAATGTTTAAAAGCACAAAATTGAGAAAATCTCTCCTTTTTGGTCTGATCATGAGAGAACTTTGAACTTCAAAAGGCTAGTTAAACACATGATATGGATTAAAGTTATTTAAATCACTCACACCTGATATTTTCCATTTTGTAAGTTTGCTTTTTCGCTTCGGTCAGTGTCCGGGAGTCTTTTATTTCTTGCCAGCAACGTCACATGTCGTTAAAACCAGCTGTAGTGAAATGTGAAGGGAAAAAGCTACATGGTCTGCTTGTGTTATTGTTTGTTTTAAAAGATGCTGCCGTCCTGCCCCTATGGAGGAGCCATGGCGACCATGGAATTCTGGACCTGTGTTCCGCAAGCTTCTTAGAACCCTTTCAGATAGTAACTTTTCCAAAAATCTATGTAGTAGGAGTTTTAACTTAAAGAAAAAGCAGTGTCCTTTTATGCACTCATGAATATTTCATCAATGACCTGTTTAGCACAAGGTAATTAAACGAAGGACTCAGCCAATCGGTGTCCTGTCCAGTGTTGGGTAAGTTACTTTAAAAATGTAATCCGTTACAGTTACAAGTTACCTTGTTTAAAATGTAATTGTAGTGTAACTTTTTCGATTACTTTTAAAAAGTAATGTAACTAATTACTTTTGATTACTTCTTGATTACTTTAAGGTTTTAATGAGTATTGACCCATGATTAATTTTAGCATGTTATTATTAGCTATTGGCCGCAGCTAGCAGTTCAAGGCTAACGTCTTGGTAATGATCATAAACAACGTAAATAAATTTTATTTACGTTTTAGTATCGATACTTTCTTAAGTATCGAATCTTTTGACAACCCTAGTCTGAAATGTAGGACATGTCCGGGAAAAAGAGGAGTTGGGTAGGCTAGGTAGGCTAGGCTAGGTCATAGACATCGATAAACGTTTGTCATGCATCAACACCAAACAGTCAAATATTAGTAAATCAAAACGCTTAGTCTATCAGTGAGTTGCATATTTCGCAAAGGTTTTTCTTTATATTTTTTACAAAAAGTAACTAAATTTGTAATTCTTAATATTTTCGGAAGTAACTGTAACTCGATTACATATTTTCTCATCGTAACTGTAACGAATTACAGTTACACTTTTTTTGTAATTAAATTACGTAATGTCGTTACGTGTAATCCGTTACTCCCCAACACTGGTCCTGTCACATGACTGTTTGGCTGACAGCTGATGAGGCTCTCCACTCAGAGACTTCAGTTGAATCTGAACAGAGCTGCTCTTCGTCTATTCTCCGTGCTCTTAGTCTCTGGTTTTGCCTCATCTCTGCCTTTGACACGCCGCCGTGCGAAAACACGCCTATTTCTGTCACCGTGTCAGTGGTAAATAAAACAATGACGGAACAGAAAAACAAACTGCTGCTTGAAAAGCCTCCCTAACAGCTGAAAAGCGGCGCGGCAGAGAGGGTTTTCGGTCCTCTAAAAGCTCATCTTCCTTGAAGGCAGCGACGTCGACTCGGTGTCGATTTAATGTAACAGCTGCTTTGCTGCCAGGCAATTTATAAGAAGTGACTAACTGTCAGTCACAAATTGTTAGCTTGGTATGTTTTATTCATCCAGGAACAAAAGCTGTTTTGCCAGAGTGATCTGACATCAAACGGCATACAAACATCACAACAAGACATGCTGATTAAATCATTCACAACCCAGTGAGAGGAATGAGTTTCCTGATGGGTGTCAGTGTAATCACCTGCATCTTTTGGAGGGAAAACCCACCAATGCCTGACCCACCGTCCTGCTTTCTCCCTGACTGTAAAGTGCTCCTTGGTATAAATCTATGCGATAAACAGGAAGTTTCCAGCTCACTGAGCAAGAAATATGGGGCCAAAACGTGCAGCATTATTCAACATGGAACAATGTTACTGTGCAAATCTGACAGAAGAATGTTAAGCATACTCAAAATGAGGTAACTGTGGATTTTCTCACACATTAAAACGGCAACAGCACATGTTAGACCGTAGAAGCAGCACAGTGGGGGATGGATAAATACACAGCTCTGCAGCCGCCGATACCAAAAGGGAAATGTAAAAAGAAAAAGGGAAAAATGAGTGTAACTAAAGCGGACCCCAGGGGATCGTTGCCCAAGAAGCCCGTGGCTCAAAAGATTTTTTCCCGAAAGTGTCCTCATCAAAATAGTACACCTCAAAAAGGAAACGTGGATGAATGAATGAGTCAAAACACTCAAAATGATTCATCACAGCATTTCAAATCTGAGATATCAGCCTCCAAGTGGAGCAAACTTTTTAAGGTTTGGATGTTTTTGCAACGCATGCCAAGCAGAAGGAAGAGAATACTTCAAACTTTCTGTTCCACATTCAGGATGGACGGTTAGGCTGGATGAGAGTGTTTCCAGTACTTTGATGCTTAATGTCTCTGTTTATGAAAATAAAAGCAACTGTGCCTTTTTTGAGCACTAAAAAAGAGAGAGTAGTGTTTACCATTTACAGGAAATCCCACTACAGTCCTCGCCTTCCTGTCCTGCATGGCCTGGGATGTGGCTCTTACCTCTTATCTCCTTTCTGTTCTTAACATCTCGGCTGCTTTGATGTGAAGCGGCCTTTGAATAGCATAAAAGCAGAAACAGCATGCGGCCTAATTTCCATCCTCTATTGCGTGACATCGGTCAGACCGGGCCTTGTAACCATCAACAGTAACCGTCAGAACACTACAAGAGAGACATGGGATTCAAAGCCTATGTAAGTGGGCTCATTAGAGCCCGTGGATAACAGCCCGTTTAACCATTTCAAAAGCTTTAGATCTGAAATCTCCACAGAAAACCATGCACAACAACAACAACCGCTCTGCGAAATCGCCATTTCGGCATTTATTGTCCCATAAAGCAGAAGGCTGTGGCTAAAGGCCGCCATTTTTCCCCTCCGGAAAGGTCTTTATATTTATGTCTCTGCATTTAGACGCTTTTATCCAAAGCGAATTACAATGTAGAAGCATTACATCTAGCATCAACCTAACAATGAGCTACATGGAGAAAACCACTAGATGTGAGAGTGTAAAGGTAGGAAGAGGTACAGAAAGACTCCTAGAGGGAATGGTGTTATTCAATAGTCCGATAAAACAGTTGAGTTTATTCCAGTGATAATGCTTGGATTTCTTTTTCGTTTGCTGTGTATAGAAAAGGACTAATAGAAGAATAAAGCAGGACTTTATGTCAACAGCGTGTAAGACTGTGAGCCACTGCTGTGCCTCTGAATGCAGCTCCTCAGGATCAAACCCAGCCTCCGCCTCACTTCACTGCGGCGGAGTTCAGCCGTGACACCGGAATGACTAACAGCAGCTTCTTTATACGAGCGCTGAACAACGTGGGAGCGCTGAGTGTGTCTGGGTGCAGCCCTCTGAGGTTCAGCAGGAGCAAATGAAAGAGTTCAACTCCACCTTCCGCAGACGGCTCCGGTTCAGCGGCTGACAAGACCTCCGAGCAAAGCATCTGGGGCGAAACACAACAGAACCCCGCTGGAGGAAGAGCAGGAACACAGGCAGGAGCACAGCATGAAATGGAAATGAGACAGAAACTTCCTGAGAGAAACGGAGCAGGCCAAAGAAACCGTAAATGTCAGCCACTCCATAAGAATATGACGATGAACAGAGTGGAAGAAATAAGAAAAAAAACTAAATGAACAACAGGTAAAACAGAGGAAAGGAACTGATTAAGTATTCATGGAGGAGAAAGTAGGTCGATAAAACAGAAAAAAGAGCAAACTCCAAAGGTTGTGCAGAATGTGAATTAAACATCACGCATATCAAATATGGATGACATATAAATGATGAAAAGGTGATAAAAGAGGTGTGGAAATACTGGAAAAGTCTGCTTTTTCAGAGGGAAATGCGTCGTGATCTCCGGGGACAAATTGAAGGCTTAATCCGGTGAAACACGACGCGCTCCTTTTGAGGTCAATAAAGTACAGACAGAAGGATATTTCAACCGTGTCCTCCGGATTACGGTTTTCCGAACAGCTATTCTTCCAGCCTGAACTCCATCAAAACATGACCACAGGAAGGGGCGCTAGCTTCTGCTTTCTCGTGCCTCAGGACCTTGAAACCAGCGTTTTTAGACACGTTGTGCAAACATAGATCAGATCCGAGCATCGGACCTGCATTTGGATTGACTCGGGAAAGAGGCCTGTGATTGGCCGACTGGCTCAGCAGCTACACAGACGATGATGAAAGGACTAAAAGCTCTGTGTGATTCACAGGGGAGACGAGAAAATGTACAAAGCTGCACCCCTACCCTTTTGTGTACACGAAGAGGCAGTTTACTGAGTGATGACAAATGACGATGATGAAGATGATAATGATGATGATGATGCAGGTGCTCAGAGCTGCTAGATGGGTTGAGATGGGGCATTAATCCATAGAAGCCGTTGCTACAAAAACTAATCCCTTGGCTTTTCCATTTCACTTTTAAAGTGTTTGGAGTTAAAATCGATCATTAGGAAGTTAGTCTGGAGTTTGCAACATTTTGTGCTTACCTATGCTCAAAACTTCTACGTGTCTGATAATGAACTGAGACCCCTCGGCACCGGTCTCCATATTTATATTGTTGTCTCTGCTGTATTTCTCATCTCATAATGGCAAAGCTGCACAGGGTTTATTCAGGCAAATGTAAAGGTGGTGATAGCATTTGCCTAACAATAAAGGAGCTGTTGGGGTTATGAGGTTTGTCCAGATCTGGGTCACCTCTGCTGGGAACCATTGGAGTCCTATGATTTGTTTTTAAGGAGTTTAGGGAGTTCATCCCACTTTTTGGCCTGGAAATATTTTTAATTGGTCTTCATTTTTAAATATATATTTTTTGACAGTCGACAAATGGAACATGAATATGATATGACGGTAAATAAAGCATTTGTATAATCCAATTGCCTTGCACAAGACAGAAAAAGACTTATGGGGAAATTGTGAGAGTAAGAAAAGAAAACAGAATTATGACTCCGTATTTAGGTGGAGTCTCTTAAAGCTGTGAGTGTGCTTTAAATCCTACCAAGATGGTTGAATCAGGAGCGCCAAACGCCGGTTTTCCCCAAACCTTTGACTTGCTGAGCAGTGTATCGAGAAAAAAGAAAAAAATGGGAGGACCTAAATGACCTGAAGCGACTCAGCATATGATCCAGGTGAACAGGTTCTGCTGGGACGAGGCCCTGAGGGCAATAATGACCACCATTATGGACATACACACTGTAGTCCACATGATCTAAACATAAAACATCATATTTCAGTGACCTCAGAGGCAGGTCAGGTGGTGATGATGGTCGGGTCCTCACTTTGAACTTTAGGAGCTTCATGTGTAAGAGGGGATGAGTTTTTAAGAGGGGGAAGAAACACCAAAAAACACTGTTTAACCTTTTAGGACATTCTTTTCTTAGACCACTTCATTTAGAAAAAAATCATATCCAAGGGGGTAAATTCAGTTTATGGAATCCAACCTTAAGGCACTACAAAAATAAAAATATGACAAGTTGGGTGAAGTCAGAAATGACACAGACTGAATCATCTCATTAAGTCGATTTCTCCCCACTTATGAGATTTCATTCATCAACAGATTCAAAATCTACAGACTACACAGAGGAGAGGAAGCATTTGGTGTTGTTCTAATTATGAAAAACATGAGCTTCTTTAGATTCTGATCAAATGAGGACTTAAAATATTTGGTTTGTCATTTGAAACTGGATGTTGGAACTTCATTTGGACACAGAATAGCATAACAGTAAGGACACCCCGGTTAAATAAAAATCATGAGGCAGTACAAAAAAAAATAAAAAATCAACTCTGTATTTCTAACCTGATATTTTTCCGGAGATCCTGTCCATACAGGAAGTGCTCCTGGCTGACGGTGATGTAATGAGTCGGGAGCTGCTCGGATTGGTTCTTGCTGATGGTAACAACAGGGTATCCCATCTGCAGAGTCCACCTGTCCATCATCCCTCCGATGTCAATGTCTCTCCCCTCTGAACGCATGGCCTGTCCAGTGTGGGCGGGGACAGAAATCACTGATTATTTCAACTTATAATGAGAACACTCATCATCTGCTCATCAATGACCTTATAAGAGGTTTCTCAAAACCCAGGTGACAGTCTTCGAGAAGGCTTAATAACCCTAAGTCAATTAGAGATCTGATTGGCTATCAGCCAATCAAAGAGAACTTTGGAGTTTCACTGTAATGAAGAGTGAAAACAAAGAGGAATTAAACAATTAAATCATCCTGAGGGTAGGGCAAACCAAGCATTGACCAGGCCCTCGCCGTTACCATGGCAACTAAATAGCACCTGATGAGCATCTCTCAGGGCCTCATTAGTGTGACCAAACAATCAGCAGCTTCACTGATTTAAGCTTCTGTTGTGTCCCGAGGTAACAAATGTTGAGCCTCAGGCCGGCATCAAAGGGGCTGCCTGTTTCCATGTGAAACCTGAGGGAAGATCATAGTCCCAGAAGCACAGGGGAGCCGTACCTGGGACAGCTTGCTCCACAGATCCTCTCTGGCTGCATTGCTGTACATGTGACTCAGCAGATAATCCTTAAAGAAAGAAAGAAAACAGACAAAA
>JABUIW010000062.1:923147-947990 GCA_013363375.1 Menidia beryllina
TGAAAAGCTTTTAGAAAGAATCGTGTCAGGACACCAACGCTTTAATGTTTTATATCAGTGACATGTGAAGCCGAGACACGGCTCAGTGGGATCAGAATGTGTCGAGTCTAAGAGGTTTTAGGCTATTCAGAACACATGCTTTCATATTTTCTAAGTTAATGAATAAAGTCTTCTGAAGGAAGTTTGTCTTCCTTGTGTAAATCGTTGCTGTTGTGTCTGCTTTGGCCCCCGTCTGCCTTCATCAACTAAAGATAACAACACTGCCGTGGATTGGAGGTGATAAAAGCTTTGGATCGTGGATGGCTGGTTGAGTGTATAATCACACAAGGAAGAGGCAGGAAGTATGATGAGATAACAGCGAACTCCAGCAGAGACAGAGCTCCACCTCCAGCTTCTGTCATTTGTCACAGTGTAAATGGGACTTGATAAGGCAAGAAGAACTCTTTATTGGAACAAGATGACAAATGATAACTCCGTCACCTTCACCAAAGCTGACAAGAACAGTGACAGAAACACACACCCGACACACACGGGGAGTCTGATCCCGATCCCGACTCGAGCAGATGTAACAGCACGATACAATTAAAATCAAATGGCTTTTAGTGATAACAAGCATTCTGCAACAAACAGGGGAACGGGCCGTTAGAACCGCGCTGGAGGAAACCTGTCGAGAGCACACGTGAGAGAAGGGTGATACACTTTTGGGGTTGGAGGCTCAGATCTAATCCGTTAATGAGGTTTTGTATCCTCACAGTCAAAGGTGCCCGTCAGATTGGCCCGTTATTTACATCTGTTTCGTCAAATATGGACAGGCGTTGATGAGAGCTGCCGATAGCCGGCCTCTGATCACATGATCATACGGGTCTGACGGAGCCTTTGAAACCGGACATGGAGAACGTGGACAATTATTGACATCCAGTGTCTGCCGCAGGACGCTTTCTGGAGGTAATTAAGGCCAGACTGAAGCTGCGGTAAAGTGTGCGTGCACGGGAAGCAGCTCACGTCAGCATGGCTGATGCGCCTCGGGGTACAAACGTCTGAGAATTGGAGAAAAATGGGCTATCAGTAGTCGGTTCTGCATCATTTTTATACCTTAGTGTTTCTTTTGGATGGCTTCCTGACTCTTTTTAGTCTGTTTAGATTGTAATACTGGTCATTGAAATGTTAAGGCACGGTTTGTCTGCTTATGTTTATAGTTATTTGGGGTCCCTGAATGGCCATTTTTACATTTTCTGAGCTGTTCCATCTTTTGGAAATAATGTGTGGGATGGGTGTTTTTCTATTGTTTCTGTTTTGCTTTTGAGTCAGTCGGTGTGTCTTTGTGGTCGTTTATTGAGACAGTAAATTCACACTTAAACCATTCAACCATGTCAGCAGTGCCTGGGAAGAATGAGTCCTTGGAGATCTTTTAGTTTATTTGGCTGATTTTCGTCTCTTGGCAGTTGTCTGCGTGGCTCTAAAGCTTTTTTACACTGATGAAAAACCTCATGCAGAGCGTCCAACATCTGGCTTGTCAGAGCAAAGGGAAGGTGATTCATTGACATTCAGTCTTGCGTAAAGCGACTCAGGAAGTGAAGAGAATGCACACACATGCGAAAGCTATGGATATTGGGGTTGTTTTTTTGCATTCTTAATTTAATAAATCTTAATCTGGTTTCAATGTCGATGAGAGGTTCTGACAAATCAAACTGCTAGGAAAAGAGTTTTATATAGCTGGTGTCTTAATCTTATTGTCTTTTCAGGTGATGTAACATTCAGCGTGTTGCATATTGACCAGTGACACACACACACACACACACACACACACACACACACATGCGTGTACGTTGTATTCTCCTGGTAATACAGATGGATCAGCAGAGCTTTATTTAGAAGCTGGCATTCAGTATGTTCCAGGTCAGTGAGAGTTTTTGCAGAGAAATCAGGGCATCTTGTGTCTGTATGTGTGTGAAGAGGAGTTATGCATATTCTGTGTCTATTTAGAACAAAAAGAAGTTTATCCCACTTTCACGGCGCATCGCACAACAGTGACTCTAAACTGATTTCTCCCAGTTTTGTGAATGAAATGTAAACTAAGTTTGTGTGTCCTCCATGTTGTTCGCACATTAACATGAATTATTTAACTAGAACAAAACATAGTCTGGAGCTCCTTACAGCAAACAATGTAACACACACTGCCATTAAAACAGCTTTTGTGTTTTACACTGTGTCCAGTGACCAATTTTGAGCAGAAATTTTCAGCACAAACAGCCATTTTGTTAACTCATAAAATACAATAGTGTAAAAAAAAAAGGGTTTAAACACTTTGTTTATAACATAATTCAGAAGGCCCACAGTAGCTCACATTAGCTTGCATATAAAAAAAGGAAGACACAAGAAAATGTTTCTGCAGCCATTTGAAGAGGGCCAGAAACAGGTTTCTACACATTTTGCTGCAGCGGCTAATGTGCTTCAGATAAACAGCAAACAACCATCCCATGAAAAGTAGGAAAGGGATTCAGAATTCTCTGATGGATGGAGAAGTGATCCAGAAAGACTCCACCAATCACATCTTCACAGTAGAGAAGGAACAGCTGTGAATGAATAGCTAAAAGCCTCATCCCCCAGCTGGAATTTGGATGGATCAATTCTGTAATCCCAAGTTCATATATAGAAGTATCTCACCCAGTATTTCCCCATAAGATAGAAAGCACTGCCCCAGATGCATTAATCTTCAAGTCGTTTTGGAAAAAGTTAGAGGAGCAACGGTGAACCAAAAACAAAAAACAACCAGAGCAGAACACTCCAGGACGAGCTCATCCAAAACCAAAAGTGAAATCCCACATGGAGCCTGAATTTAGCTGTCCATAACCACCTAAACTCAGAGCATGCCCCTTCTCTTGCAGCTAGAGTTTGTTACTGAAGCTAAGACATGTCTTATTGTGGGGCTGAATGGCTGGGACCATGCTCACTCCAAAAATCATTCACGTGCATGAAAACAGACAAGCAGCCATCCGGCACAATAAAAACAAGAAGCCTGAGGCGGAGGGAGAAAGGCTGTGTGGTTTGATAAGAACATCAATACACGGCTAAACCTTCACAGTGGAAAAGGAGGTGCTGCTGCTGTAATAAGGCCTGTAAGTCCTATCACTACTGGAACTTTAAAGAGATGTCGTGCAGCCACACAGAACTCAGTCACAGACTCAGGTTTGCCGTTTTGTCTTAAATAGCTCTGAAAATTGGTAGTTTTAATGTGGGGTAGGAGTTTCTTCATAAGCTCCTTTCTCTCAGGATTGGTGTGGCTTGTGTTTGGCTTTCTGTCCATCTTTTTTCTCCCCTTTCGGTGTCCTGTATACCTGTCCAAAAAGGCTGTCCCGTCACAGTGACGGAGACAAATCTGAATATATTTAGTCATGGATTTGGCACAGCTACTTTTCTAGTACTGCATACAATTTATTAGGCAAATCCAGATGGATATAGAGCTAGAGAAAAAGATTTGAGCATGGATTGCGTCAGCTTTGCCACAGAAGACTTCAGATGTCCCCACCTTTATAAAAGCCATTCATGTCATCTCTAAGGCTAAGCGGGAACCAGTCATGGTGGCCACATTGGATCAGGGACTATTGCTTCCACATTCATTGCAATAACACAAGATTTGTTAAAAGTAAACTTTCTGCCCGTTTCTGTCACCATGAGTTAGAGATATTTGCTTTGGCTTTGGTTTGGGGTTCTGATCTGTGGTTAGAAAACCTCGAAATAAAGCCGCTAAACTTGAAGAATTTTGACTGCTAAAGTTTCAGCCAGTCCGCAGCTTATTTTTCTGTTAGCGTATACATCAGGATCTAGCAGAAAACCTCCCACTGATGCCTAGTCAACTGATCAAGGCCCAGCCAGAGTCACCAATAAGCCTTTTTAAGTATTCACATACATCCGCTGACATCCTTGAGGCGTGCTGGCGACAAATCTCATACAGACACGCTAAAGCCAAAACCCAGCGTGCCCCCAGGTGTAAAAACCTCTCGACGTGTACTTACGTTGAGTCCTTTCTGGAACAGCGGCTGTCCCATCACGTTAGCCAGCATCCGGATCAGCGCCGCCCCCTGCAGACAGCACAGGCAGGCAGGTTCAAACAGGGCCGGGAAAAGTTGAGCCCTGCTGCTACAGCAAAGAGCGGAGCCACACCTGTAGCCCAGAGTCAGCTGGGACAGGCTCCAACCCCCCGGTACCGGACTAAGACGGATAGTAACAAGTATCAGTAGCTTGTTTTAAGCTACCTGAGTGGTTGGATCGTTAGAGGACAACCCTTAGAGAAAAGAAAATCTAAAGTCAATCTAACAGGTGTTGGTTTAGAGGAAATAAAGCAGGAATCGTCCAGCAGTCCAAAGGTCCACGAACCAAATCGAATCAAAAGTCCCTTTGTGTCTGCATGTGAACACAAACATCAGCCTTAAAGTACTTCAGAACTTGTACAGATGGATAGAGAATATCTGACGTTAGAAGTACTTTGCCCGGTGATTCTGCAGGGCGTGCGCAGAATTACATTATTATTAATCTAATAAGATCAGATAAATCACTACAAAAATGGAGGAAACACCCGAATGAGAATTGGACATATAAAGCCGCACTTTAAGGCTGTCTGTTTACTTTAAACACAACAGCCGACCTCATCTGCAGACTCACCTAAGAGCTAGCCCCGCACCACTAACAGAACTGAGGCCGGGCTTCTATCAGCCAGCATCATCAGGACCCGGCCTTTACCCTGATGATGCTGCCGGACAACGCCTACGGCCGCAGGTCGAGTTTGAAGCCCACGGATCAAACTTTTCCCATAGCACTACAGTGGAAGCGCTGGGGGTCAAACAGAGGTGTTTGCCTGAGTGTGGGCTGCTTCTGGTTTCTGATTCCTGATGTTTTTCTTATGGACACGTCACGTCAAACTCGTTGTTTCCGACCAACCTTTTTGTAGGCAATCCAGTCGAAGACTCTGTCGATGTCGGTCGCCTTTTCCACCTCCTGGGAGATGGGATGGGAGGAGCTCAGGCCGTCCAGCAGCATCACCTCGTGGAGGACGTCAGTCAGGAAGCGCTGCTTCTCCTGAAACCAGGCAGAACACAGGACTGAGGTCTGGGCTCTCAGCTGACCCCTCCACCGGAGCCTCATATCGCGGTTTGTGACAGAACATCCACATTGATCAGAAGCTTGACCCTCTGGTCACACTGAAAAAGGTGAAAACAGGAGACTTCCCTGAAAAGGATTAGCCGAGCAATTAGTTCAGCAGATGAAGGTTTGGCTGTGGATTAGTGGAGCTAATCTCTTCTCGCTCACGCTTGCTCTTTTCTTTTTCCCCAATCCCAATTTTGTGAACAGTTTCCCTGAACAATCCCTTCCTGCGTTTCCCCCAATCTTTACTGACCATCGGGCTTTTTTTTTGTTTTCCTTCATCTCTGAGCAGAATTTCATTACAAACGTGATCCTAAATCCTTCTGTTTGTCTCTTTATCTTGTTCCATTATTCCTTTTCCTCATTTCCTCTTCTGCTCCCCTGCTTTCAGATCTTTAATAGACATCTGCAAATATGTTGAGCATTAACAAGTTAAATCTAAATTACCCCAGGGATCAGGCTAAATCCGGAGAAGGGAGGCTCTGTCTAATTCGTGGATTACAGTGTTTACTGTGGAGATTTGGTTTTAATGAACCTCCATCTTGTTAAGCAATGGAATTGTTGGCTTATTAACTTTTAGTTGTTAATGAACAGAATGAACAGCAGCCTTTTTTTTTAAAAAAAAACTGCCAGTATCAGCAGGGATGAGTCTAAGTCTTGGCCCAATGTGGCTTGTGTAATTTATGGATTAATGAACATGCAATATTTAAAACAAGGGTTTTAAAATATACATATCTTGTAATCACGAATCAACAAACCAACAGACACCCATTCAATTATGATTAGGATATGACTAATTCCTGGTAAATTGCTGTCAGTGCTCAATTTTTTACATCTTCATTCTGAAGCTAAATAATTTTGAAATCCTCAAAAAGTTTTCAGATGAAGTAATTAACATTTTGTCTTAATTTGAATGATTGATTTAGACACACACACACGTATGCATGTGGGTGTATAAAAACCTAATCACCATTGCGGTGATTGATCATTCTGGCTTACAGAAACCGTAAGTGACTTGTAGTTCGAAAAAAAGAGGCTGATTCATGGATGGATTGTTGTTTAAGCTGAGATCTGGCATACGACTGCTATAAAGCATTGCTTTTGTCATGTATGTATAAACAGGTAGGTGGTACTCCATCTCAAATATGTAAAGCAATCAAATGAAGCATTCGAGTGAACTTAATTGGGGAGGAAGAGGGAAAAAAACCTGACTGAATGAGACATCAGCTCTAATGAAGAGAGACTCTAAATCACCTGTACAGAGGGAGGGGGCGTCCATCTGGTGTTCCTAACCAGATGGGCCCGCATGAGGAGGAACTTTTAGAGCACACACACACAGATGCAGGGTCAGGGCTGCGTATGGCAGCAGCTGCTGAACTCTGGAGTCTACGCCTGCCTCCTCCCTCCATCTTCCATCACCGTGTCAGTCCTCCTCTCCACCTGTTCTCCTTCCATTTCCTGTCCTCCTCCCCATTTTGGAATCGTTTAAACGTGAGGACGACTGCTCACACTGACTGGTCTCTTACGAAACCTTTAATTCACACACAGATGAACAACCACACACACGGATTCATGCCATCATGTGTTTGGACTGTGGGAGGGGGCTGGAAAAGCCCATGCATTCAGGGGCAGAGCATGCTGTTCCCACACAGAGGGGGGGGGGGGCAGACTGGGGAGTTGAGCTGTCATGGGTTGACATGTCTGTGTTCTATTTCCTGTATTGTTTTCTGGTCCCTTCTGTCTGGTCCCGCTGTTGCTGTTCCACTTCCTCCCTTTTGTTCTGATCACCTGACTCCTCCCTAATAACCTCCACCTGCCTCTCAGCGTCCCCCCCCCCTGTCTTGAACGTGTACTCCATCCTGTCTGTTGTCCTTTGTGTGTTTGTACTCGTCATGTTTGTCAGTCTTTCAGGCGTTCGTCATTGTCTGGTCCTGCCTACTTATCCTGAGCTTTGCCTGCCGTTTGTGACAACCGTTTTTGTCCTTCTGCCTGAGCCTTTTTGCCTGCCCGTGTACCGACCGTTTTCTGAATAAACGACTGTGATTTTTGGATATCGTTTGCCTGGAGTTGTGCATTTGGGTCCTAGTGTTCGGACTGTGACGGGAGCTAACCTCACGTCCCTGTGCAGCCCTCCTGCTCGTATATGTCACCCTGAATTTCTCCAGAGTTTTAAGGTTTTGTTAATCATTTCCTTAAAGAGTTTGCAACAGGTATTGAATTTGATTTTCTACCCAAGTTATTGTTCTCTGATTTCAACTTGTGAGAAAAGTTGTTTTTCCTTTGTTTTTAATAAAAAATCTGTCAAATCCTTTGATGTATTGTTATTTTTTGTTTTACTGCAATTTTATATTCAATCGAACAGGAGGAGTGATGTGTCACTGGTGGCAGGCCTCAGAACTGTCCTCGTGATGCCTAAAAGAGTCTAATTGGTGTAATATCACAGTGACCTGATGGAGCAGCATCCTCAGAGTCAGGTTTTGTGCTGAACGACATTTTCTTTCACCCTTGAGGGCTGTCATAGTAGAAGACGCAGCATTCTGGCTGCATGAGGAAGGAGGAGGAGGAGATCCTATTGGCGCTGAACAGATCATGAAAAATAATAACCTGTCTAACGTTCCAAGTTTAAAAACTAGGAGATATACACATTCGCAGGACATTAACCAGGAAAAGATCATTTAAATTATTTTTTTATTTCTAAGTCTAGACTTGTGAGAGATTAGAGAAGAAGCTGCAGCGTGCAGTCAGGCACGGCCATCAGGGGCCTAATGAGGTTCAAAGACACTCAAACAGCTCCTGCTGCTTACCTGAAGATGGATGGTAATAACAGCACTTTATCAGGTGAGGCAGCCAACAGGACAATGAGATCTAATCGTTTTACAAGCTGAGTGATGCAAATGTCGGAAAAACAGGAGAAGCTCTAAAAGCTGTTTACCTTCCCCGGCAGAGCACCGGAGCCCTGTGCTCATTGCAAAACAAAAACTAAATTCATCAGGCTGCACAAACAAATATTCTTGAGCTATTGAACCTATTGGATTGGCCAGAAGCAGCTATTTTTTCTCCTCCCAGGTGACTCTGTTCGTGACATTGTGTGACAGACGCAGGGATCAATGGCCGACCCGTTCCAAATGAACCCACTGGTGGAAGAGGTGCAAGTAAAACTGAAGAAAAATGCTCCGTCAAATGCTTCGCTCAGTCTCAGCGTCTGTTTCAAAGGGCAGAGAGGCGATGGATATCGACTGGCTTGTCCTCCAACATGAACGTTTCATATTTCTGATTGGAGGCCTGTTAGTTTCACGCAGGCTTAGCATTGACATCTAATCTGTTGTTTTATGTGAATAGAGCTCAGACAAACAGAACCTGCTGGCTGTTTTGTTGTGCTGGACCAGGAAAAGGACAAAGTATCAGTGAGCCCAGAACATGCCGCTAACTATTCAGTCTGTGCTTTAGAATAAATCAACTGAACTTAAATTCTGATTTGAACAAACAGCTGTGGACCAATTGAAATTACAGAGTAAACAAGAACCTTTTTCTTTGTGGCGCACTTTGCTTGAGTGAATCATCTTTGTTTTCCGTCATAAAAGTAAATATTCTGAAGAAAGCGCAGCTGTTGGCTGATTTGAGGCCCCTTGATGCTACAAAGCATCCCATCTCTGCTGGACGGCTCTTTGCACTATAGGTGTCCGTGGATCTTAACAGAGAGGACTTGGTAAATGTGTATGTTTTATGACTTCCATCACAGTAAATGATGGTGTATGGCAGAGTGCTCCACAGTGGCTTCATTAGCTCTTGACATGCCAGAGCAGTGCATGTAAATCCAGCTCAGACTGAGGGCTTTTACTGTCTTTTTTTATTTACCTTCTTCTAGTTTTGACTTTTTCTAATACTACAATGCACCACACTTCTTGATACATTGTGAGATAAAAGAATAATAGCTTTTAAGTGCAAGGTTTTATGTTGACTGTATTAATTCAATTATTGCTGCTCTGACATCAGTTCTGATCCATTCTGATAAGTACAGGCTCATTTTACAGTTCTCTGAACACAGAGCTCGAGAGCTAGAGCCGAGCTCATCATCTTCCTTTAAATACTGAGAATGTTTGCCTACATCGCCGACCTGCGATTTCCTCTTAAAGCCATTTGATTGGCAGATGGCAGGAAGTGGAAACAGCCCATGCTGACAGCTGCAGCTGTGCTCTCAGAGCCAGCCCCAGGACAACGCAGTCCGCTGGCATGTGCTGCTTAACAACGTGGAATAACATGCAAAAAATTCAGTTCCAGCAGACAAACTATGAATCAACCATTTTTTTACATTGTTGAGTTAATTTACGCACGATTAATGACAACGCTTGATATGTTTTTATCAAATCTAAATCTACTGAAAGGGCTTTTTATATTAGATTTATGTTTTTGTTTTAAAAAATAACATTTAAGTGGAGGTACATACGTAAAATACTGAAGTTTTATTTCAGATAAACTGAAGCTTTCAGAACAAACGCTGGATCCATTTTTTTAAGAATTAAGCTGGTGGACAGATCCCTTTATTAAAAGTCTGTTCTCGTGTTTTAAAATATGTTTTTAAATATGGGTTTTGAATATGGTTGAAGTAGGCTATTACCCCACTTGTACAAACCAAGAGTAACTGCACTTAAAAAAACAATTAGGTGGGCAGATCCCATGAGAGGACAAATGAACTTTTAGGCACTCACGATTACGGGAAAAGACTTTAATCACGCTTCACACATAAGATTACAACCCAGCTGCTTCACAGTCATCTGCTAAAGATTCTTCTGACTGTTTTTATGGTGCCTTTTTTCAGTTTTACAATTTCCTTTAGCACATGTTATACCTGCCGTGTTTTTCCCAACTGAAACCTGTTGTTGGCCCTTTTAGTCACCAGCTCTGTGGAGTTATTTTTGGTGAAATGAGCAGAAGAAGCAGCTAATAATGGGCTTGATGTTGTTCTCAGATTTTGAAAACTTTGCGGGTTTTTTCCCGCTGGATGTCCGAGATTCCCAGGCCAGAAAGTCTCTGTGGACTAGCTAACCTTAGTTTGTACCGACTGTCTGAATCTTTTCCCTCCACTTCAGTCTGTCTGTTAATGCAGCAAACACACAGCTGCCTTGGTGTGAAAACAACTAAAGGAGAAAAATAATAGAACCTTATTGGGCCAGTGGTTAATTCACCAACTCAGAAGCAATCTACCATAGTATTCTCCTCTTTGGGCTATTTTCGTGTGTTTCCTTCACTCTTGTGTTGTGTTTTGGCCTCAGCCTCCTCAACACTGACTCACTGCTGACAGAAAACGCTTATTAAAAAAACAAAAACCCGCATTAAGAAGAAATTATTTTATCACCGACAGCCGGCTTTATCATTGTTGTGCCCGTTATTGGAGACACACTTGTTTCCATTAAAAAGGCTGGCTGTGTGGAACTAGAGGAACGGGGATTTAAAAATGCCACGCCGCTCCAGCGCCGAGTGTGTGTGTGCAGAGATAAGGAGTTTCGCAGAAACACAATCGCTGTTCGAGGTAAATAATGTTCCTCAGCGGAAACAAAGGAGTCAGTTTGCAGTAATTTAAAGTTCTGCTGCATTCACCGTTTGTTGGAGAAGTTCTCGCTGAGGTCGTGCTACCGGGAGGAGGGGGGGGGCTTTTGGTTTGCGTCTAATTTCGTTTCCTTTTGAGCCAATTCACTCCATCCTGAGCAGAATCATATAAACCAGCAGCAGATTCAGAGCCGAGTGTTATCTCCTGAACAACAGGATCACAGTTTCACAGAAGATGTAACCAGATATTGATCCGTGTGAGAGGAGGGAGGTGGAAGAGTTCAGGAAGAGAGCGCAGAGTCAGGACTTCCACCTCCTCAGCAGCCAGTTTTAACTTTGTTCTCGAACATGTGATCAATATCCATATGTATTATATGTTATGTAAAGCCTGAACCAGCACAGAGGAAAAGCAGCAGACAAATCTGCAGGGAAAAACGGTTCTTTCATCTTAAAATGTTCGCTTTTCTGCCTTGGATTGTAAAATCCGATTTGTGGCAACGCATTCTGCAATAATAAAAGTGATTTAGTGGCTGTAAAGTCGGTAGTAAAATACAGCTCACTAAAACCAAATAAAGGTTATTGGGTTATCTGGTTTAAAATAGCAAAATCACGCAGGTTAATAGGTTTTTCTGGACACGACGGTCGGGTTACTAACCAGGCTGAGCCCTCACCTGAAATTCTGACTCACCTAAAGCCATTAGCGGAGGGCAGGTCAAAAGCATTGAGTGAGCAGTGCGCCTGAAAGCACTTTATGCTGACCTGAAAGCCTCATTTCCTGCATGTCAAAAAGGCTGGAGGGACGCCGCTCATTCATCAACAACTGTTTGGTTATTTCACGTCCGACCGCAGCGCAGTTTGGCCCCGAAGGCAGTGCGTGCACGCTTTATTCAAACCGGATTCTGGGCGGGCTTCTCAGAGGCCTGAAGCTGACAGAATCCCAATTTTGGGTTTCTGTTTGGGCATCTAAGCACGATGCCTTCTGGTGGCCTCCTTTTGCAGGTTTGTAAGGACACGACCAGCTGGAATGTGCCAAAAGGGCAGGCCCAGAATTAGTTAGGGATTATCCATCCCTTCAGTCTTTATTTTTAGGGTAAAAGGAACTCAAAAAGGTCGGAAAATGTTCCTTTGATTAGCTGATAAAAACTGGAAATACGGCTTCAAGTCAGTCTTGAGAAGTTGTTCCTTTTAGACCCTTATTTAAAAACTTCCCTATGAATCTTTTTCTACTCACCATATTCCACTTCGGGAAGAGGAAGTCAGTCCCCACGTACTCGAAGAAATGAGCGAAACCTTCTTTCAACCAGACGTCCTCCCACCAGACGGGAGTCACCAGATCCCCGAACCACTGAAAGACACGGGGAGGAGAAAAGCGTGTTACGGTTTCATGATGCAGAGAAGTTTAACTCCCCATCCCTAACTTTTCCCCACTGTGTCTGTTAAAATATACACAAAAAAAAAACTGTTTGACAGACAGAAACAAGGGCTTCCCAAAGAGCTATTAGGTGAAATTAGGCTCAGATAAAGAGGAAAAACTTTATCTAAGCCAGATGATTTTTTAGTCAGAACTTTGCCTGTGTTCAAAACTTTTTCAATTTCACAGCTGTTGCATTTGTTGAATTTTTAACATCATAGTAAACAATGACGTGCTGTTAGCTGAGATCAGCATATTTCAGTCAATTTACACATAATTAAATGAGCCCCCCCCACCCAGATCATCATCAACTGGCACCATAGCCAAATGTGCTCCCCCCATCAGCTCTGTCTCAGAGTCTGAATGTTCCCTTTAAACCCGCTGGTGCACCAAAGACAGCAGACGGTCTTAAAAAAAAAAAAAAAGAGTGTCTGTGAATTCTCTTTAAAGCCCAATAAAGCCTCCGCAGCCACTGAGGGACACTGCACTTTTACCAGCTAGCCATCCTCTGCTTCTGTTCATGTTTGGAAGAGACCAGCATCAGTTTTACTGCCTGGATCCTTTTCCCTGAAAGTGAAGTGGGTTTAATCACAGGTCTCAGACCAGCAGCTGCACCGGCCTCTGAGCACAAACTGCAGCCAACCCAGCAAACGGGGGGGGGGGGGTTATTGGTTCTTCAAAAGAAGGTGGACAGCAAGCATTTGAAGAACAAATACAACTCTGGAAAAAAAACAACAACAAAAAAAGACGAGGTGGAGGTGCTGGTCATGAAGAAGTCTGGACAGAAACCGTGTTCACTGATTGTTTACATGTTTGAACACAGAACCCTGTTGATTCATTCCCTTTTCTTATAGATTTTTTGGTATTTTTTACACCAAAAAAAATAAACATCCACTTCGATAGCTGCAAACCTCTCTATTTGCGAGAGTTCTGCAGCTTTTCATGTCGGCTCTTTTTGTGTTTGTTATGTGTCCTTACTTTCTGTATCTCTTTACGTCGGTTTGTGGAACTCTTTGCAGGTAAACCCCCAGAAAGATTAGATGTAATGTGATATTTTGTACTTATCAACTATGTAATCTAATCATGAGCTGGCTTAAGATCAATGCATTCACACCTTTTCTCTCCATCTGGAAAAGCTGTGTTTGAGTCTGGGAAGGGATTCAGACTGACCACCCAGTGGGAGCTGGCAGACTGTCCACTTAGATGCTGCCTGGCTCAACTCCCTGAGGCAGAACCACAGCCACCGGGGAGGCTGAACGCATTCAGTGTGTGCACAGAGAGGTAACAAGCTACTAGTAATGCGCAGTTCCTGTTCTGTAATTATGAGTGTCAGTTGAAAGCACCAAATGACACATTTAAATAACTTATAATTACACTACTTTGGAAAAGTTTGACAAAAAGACCTTTGGTTGGCCCATGAATATATTTCTATATGGTAAAAACTGTTGAAAGCAAACAGCAGGCAGCTATAAACAGGCTGATATAACCAGATCCTGGATTAGGAGTGTTTCATTGTTAAAGGGGACCACAACAGGTCAACATAATTCAGATATATTCATACAGGCAAGCCTTTTTCGTTTCCACCCCCACATACCCTGCCTTTTGCTCCTCTCAGTCCGGAGAGGTCCTTGAGCAACAGGCAGGATGTGTGTGCATGCCGAGCTCGTGTCAGAGAGAATATAGTCCTGGCAGGAGGTCGGGGATCAACTAAAGAACTCCGCTTTACATGTAAGGGTTAAATATTGAGTTAGCAGCAGTCTTGAATTATTGGTAAAAGCCTCACAATAACATTAATGGTGCAGCTGATCCGTTCCCAGAGAGATTCTGCTCCTCGGTTTTAATGGTTGCCGTCTTTATTGCTACTGCTACACCAGTTGGTCAGTGTGGAATTTGGGCAAATAGAGATGAAGTCACCTAAAGGCCTGCTTTAGAGCCTTGGATTTGGGATTCTTCATCACGATCCTTTATGGCCACAGAACTGGATCTATAAAAACTAATAAATTCAAAACATTTCACAGAGACCACCACTGCACTGATCAGACGAGGGGGATCTTCTCTTGTAGCCAGCTGTGGATTTGTTCAAACTAACTGTCCTAGAGTGATTAGCATCAGGTCCCAGAGGACCGGTGGGATCTCAATCCAAGTGCAGATCTCTAATTTTGGCTTCAACTCACTTAACCCGCTGCAGGTGAGGTCAGACCCAGGCTCATGCCCAGCTCCCCAGCCTCCTTAAAGCGGCTCTAGGAAAGAGAAGACTCCAACCCGACTCCTAGCATGGCTGCTTATTTAGAGGATTTATGGGCGGCTCATGAAGCCGCACCTTGGGTTCCACTTCAGATTTTGGCTGTGTTTGGTTTAGTTTCAAAGAAGAAAAACCTGGACTGCTTTTCTTGGTACTGAACACATATTTTAGCAGTACAACACACAGCTGTGTGTCACTCTTTAATGCCGATTACAATGGCACTCCACCCCGATATATTCGAAGGCTGGAAATAAGGCTGGATGGCCAAGAGCAATTTGTCTTTGTCACAGAGTGTAATCCTGCTCAGTCATTATTACATCAATGGATTTACTCAGCCCATTATCCTATCATCATCGCCTCCCATGAACTGCTTCTGTAATGAGCAGTGAAGCTGAAAGCAGCCAAATAAGTTTTAATTAAAAAGCCCAAATCATAAAGGATACATTAGCTCCAGATTTATGGACTGATTTATGAACGGCGTTAATAGGGGAGGTCACTCTTCACCGACTTGACGATTCATGGAGAGAAGTGGCTTCATCAGACACGGAGGCATCTTTCCCCAAATCACAGCAACGTTCAGCAGGTGGGACAGGCTGAATACCGGCCTGATTAAACCAAACACCTCCAACAGTTCTTCGCCTCAAAACACTAATAGCGTATAATGAAAGGCCTGCATGCTAATCCCCTGCATTAAGTCCTCACCCGTTCCGGCTCCAAGGGGACGGCTGATAAAGGAGAGGCAGAAGATGGAGGGATTCAAACAAAACCTCACGTCAGCGACCGGATCAGGCTGCCCGCTTTCTCCTGGTTTCTCCTTTAAACTTTCATTCATAGGTGTTCCCATGATCAAAGCCCAAACTATGTAATACAATCAGTTTTCTGCACTTTGATTTTCTTCCCGGTTACACAAACGGCTGCCTGGCTGCTATTCAATTAAACATGACAGTTTACATTTGATTTTTGTTCTCCAGCCTTGAAAGGATTTCGCTTTTTATGCAGCTTGTTAATGCTCGAAGTGGGTCAGTAACTTTTCAGTTTGCTCAAGCTTCCTTTCAAATAGGAAAATAGAATTAATTTTACACTGGAGAGATTTTGGTTTTCCGGTGACAGGCTCAATGAAAAGAGCTAATCCGCCGCAGTTTCTCTGGTAATTAAAAATGACAAATTCTGTATTTTTTCTGACACATTTGTCTTCATTAAATCCTTTGTCGGCTCTCCTTCGGTTTCAGCCTCATTAAAAGATGAAAACGCCTCCGATGGGTCAGCCATGTCTGCTGGGGAAGCTGACATGGGTTGCCATGGCTCCACACATGCAGGACAGGGGTCTGCCGAGTCCTTTTCCTTTGATGAGGCTTTTACCACTGTCATCTAATTGCTGCTTTATAAACCCTGCATGTAAATGTTAAATTCTGACCAAGGCTTTTGGATTTTAGCCAACTGTGGACTCAGTTGTAGTTTGGTAGTCTGTGATTTGGGTTAAACCTTTGCTGTTTGTGGATCACACACCCTGTGTTCTGATAAAGACTTCAGACTCTTGCTTCCAGCATGGCCTCCTGCATCTGTGTTTGTCTGCCCTCGCTCAACTCATCGCTTATTAACAATGAATGAAGTTAACAGAGGTTTAGAAAGACTTTTACCTCATTAATATGCCAAATCAAACAGCAGGGCACAACTAAGTCTAATTATCTGCTCCACTATGGATTCCTCCAGTGTTATCAGATTCCTCCCAGTTAAATTAATTAGCTCATTAATAAAGAAAGACTTTTCGTCTTTGTATATATTTACAGCAACGAATCTGACCTTTTAACTTCAAGACTACTGAATTTACTTAAGATTTCCAAAATTAAACAAACGTCCTCCAGCCTCTTCAGAGCGGAAAGGAGCCTGATGGGCCCAAATACAGGCTCTGTGATGGGATGGGGGGGGGGGGCAGGGCCCTTCAAAGCTCATCTCCACCTCAGTGATTATTGCAGAAAGATTCAATGAGAAATATGCTGCCTTCAAGGACACCCCTTTTCCTGGGACACATGCATTCTCCAGGCACCATCGTTTACAGCGTTGAAAGAGGGAATCGTAACATGACAAGGCGGTAAAAGCTTTAAGGTAAATGCCAACACGGACTTCAGATGTCCCATCAGTTTTCCTAAAACTGCACGCAGGGTCTGAAAATGGCCCATTTGAGAACTAAAGAGCTAGGCTCTTGTTCCAAGGGGTTTAAATTAAAACATGGACAGATGCATATCACGGCTTCTAAGAGCAATTAACTGAGTGTGTCTATCTTCATCCCCACCAAAACAAAAAGGAAATGGAGCCATAATTCTGTCTTTTCTGTTCATTTCCCCGTCACCTTCATTCTCTTCTTCCTTCACCTTTTTTGCTCCATTTTCATTTTGTGTTTGGCTGTCTCAGAGAGAACAAAGCTGATCTGTGCCTTTGATCGTCGTCTCCTTCCTCTCCTCCCTCCCGTCTGCCCCGCTCCGCTCTAATGAATATTCATCCCGCACTTCAGCAGAGGGACTGAATCTGATTTTCGCTTTCTGTTTGGATGGAGCTCCTCGCCGCTCTGTGACAGCCAACACAAAATGAGTCGTGATTGTCATTTGGCACAAACGCTGTTTACATCCACACATCTGTGAACCCAGCACAACTCCAGGATCATCAGCTCCGACTGGCTGAATGTCAAATGAACACCCTCGAACTCTCAAACTTTCCGTTTGATTAATCTTCTTCTGCCAGCTGCGGGGTAGTGAAGGGAACCAGGGCAACAAGGGTAAATATGCCCACTTCTGAAAGCTGACCAGAGCACTGAGGTCCTAGAGAACAGCGGGACCCCCCAGACCAGTGACCAGTGAGTGAAAAATAACTGCCTGCAGAGTTTTGAGCCACAGGGTGTACCCGATTTAAACCAGGACTAATCTATGTCTTAATCTGAGTAGGAAGAGAGCAGAGAGAACGCCGTGTGCTTTATGATTAAGAGTTTTCAAACACGCTGGGTGTGTTTTAACCTTTCACCCGAGTTTAACAGAGTGAGAACAGAAATGAAGTTTTAAAGTGGAGTCAAGTCGACGGCTCCAAGTCTGTGCCTCTCCTTCCTCGGGCAGTTTTAAAATGTCAGACTGCTCTTTTTGTGGTTGTTCACCTTCGCTCCACAGCTCCTCCCCCAGTGTGTCACACCTCCTACTGCAGGAGCTGTGCCATTCTTTTTAAATCAGCTCTGCAATAATCAACAAATGTGCAATAACTATCACATTACCCCCACCTCCATCGAATTCAATCCAGAGTCTAGTATACATTTCACCTACACACACACACACACACACACACACACACACACACACATATATATATATGTGATATAAGTTTTAACTTGTTTTATCATTTGATTGATTTTTATCCCTCCTTGCTGCTCTTTGAATGGTTGCAGTTGAAACACAAGAATTTCCTCTTAACTGGCTCCTAATAGAAGTTTCTGGAATCCAACGAATTTCGACTGATTGGATTTTGAATTGAATTTTATTTCACTTGAATTGGACTGTATTTTTGAAGTGCCTCAAGAATATAGTTTTTATTTGATGCTCTGAGAATAAAATTGATTGCATACAAAGTCCACCGAGGTCCGATCTGTACTTAGTTGATTTAAAAGAGGCTGAATGATATATTTCATGGATGAAAACATGAGGATACGCATTACAGTGCCAGAGCAACATCAGCTTCCACATAAGCACATTCAGAGGGGACATACGCACACTCTAATATGAGCCTTTGTTGATCATCACAGCTGCTCAGCACAAAGTTTTCTTATTAATGTTTCCGTGCGTGAGTGTCTGTGTGTGTGTGTGTGTGTGTGTGTGTGTGTGTGTATGTGTGTGTTTGCCCATTGCGTACGGACCGTCTACCCTCACTAATAAGCCGTGCGCAGACACACAAAAACACACAAAAAGAAACACACAGAGCATAAGATGTTTGTTTACGGGGTGTTCATTAGCGGCAGACATGAGAAGAAGGCAGGAACACACAACCAGACACGGGCACACACAGCTAGCTAGAGCAGTATTCCTCTCACACATTATTATTGATTCAAACGCATGTCCTTCAGCAGCAGAGGAGGGCAAAGGTAAACGGCTTAATAAAGCGTCGGAGGAAATGTTTTTCTCCGCGGTTTCCTCCAAAGATTTGAGAAAAGTTGTTCCACAGATGTTACATTAACTAACCCCCACCAGACCCCAATACAAAAATTGTGTCCTACCGTTTCCGAACAGGTTTCGGCCGAAATAAGTTTTCTTTCTTAACTTGGTTTAGTGAGCGGCTGCCTTTTATCGGGGCGATATTCAGCTGAGAGGAGTGTTTGAAGGGAGTCGGCCACAGATGCTGATGAAAGAAGTCAGAAGGGAAACACTGCAGACGTCGCAGTTCATCATCTGGGCTCAGGGGGCTGCTCCCATCAGCTTGTTTATCTTACATCTCAAAATGAAATAAAAATGTCATCGTAGCTTTTCATTCATCATCAGAAAAAAAAAAGCTGCTTTGCTGATATCCTGGGAGGACCTTTAGAGTTCCCATTTGTAAACAGGCATCAATGAGCAGGACTTTTGTTTGCATGGGAACGACTTGATTTAGAGCAGCCATTAATCCTATGGTGGTAGCTGTTTTTGCATATCCACAGATTTATAAAAACAGGAGTTACTGAGGCTGCCCACTTTCCTTAGATTGGTCAGCGCCAGTGACCTGGACAAACACCAGCCACCAATTTGGACTACATTATCACCTCTGTTGTGTGATCACAGCAGCCGTCAGGATGAATTTCAAAAGACTTACAAGGGAGCGGGAGGATGGAAGGACCTTCCAACGGCCAGAGGAGCAGTGTGTGGGTCTGCCAGGGCGTGGGGACGCGGGGAAGAAGGAGGAGGGCTTTTCCAGGCCTCAGAGTGAGGTGATGTTCTGACAGGATGGACTGCAGATTATTGGGCTTCTGCTGTCCATTCTGACCCGTGTCCAGAGATTAAAGCGCTCAGAGCAACAGGTCTGGACCCCTGAGCACGGTGAGCAGGTGGGCGTGTGCGATAATTCCTGGTTTAGTTTTAAAGAACGGCTTTTTCCAGGTGCGTTGTTCTCTGGAGGACATGGCCCCAGCCGGGGCAGCGTGAACCTTTGGGACATGATCTGCTGGACGTAGGTCCGGATATTTAAGCATTCCAGTAAAACTTACCCAAACACCCCTGAATCTCTACTCCACGATGACCTCGGGAAAGACGGATAAGCTGGCTGCCACATTGTTTGAGGTTCACAACTCTTATATTGTGAAGCTGTGAGCTGTGCGGACTTCTCTTAAAGCTTGAGTTCCTGAAGGCTGTGAGCCTCTGATGAGGCGCTGGCAGATGCCAGGGCAGACCTCAGGAGGTCTACACGCCTGCCTCCACAGGGCTGAGCTGTTTTTGTGGGGAGAAATTGGTAACAGAATGTCTGATTTACATTTATTTGTACTCTGTGTCACTGCTCTGATCCTCTTTGGAGGATCGTGAGGGGAATATGCATAGTAGGAGTTTAAAAAATAAATAAAGGGGTTACAATAAGCTGCGGATGATCAGAGAGAGTGCAGGAATCCTTCGTGACGGTAAGGCAGCTTTTTTTTACTCAATTTGAACTTTGTCTTACAACAACACTCACTACGACGCTGCGGCAGTTGGGGAACGCATTCAATAATTCCTCACATGTACCAAATCTTCAAAACAGCTCGGAATTACCCCTGACAGGCTGATCATGAGTTTCCCGGGCTTTCAAAAACTTTAAGAGACTTTCCAGATATGCAGCATCTCCACAGAGGGGGAGAGTCGAGTGTCAACCTGAGTCAAACATGAATTTGAACATAAAACCGGAGGTAGAGAAATGAAGGGGGGAAGCAAAAATAGAAGAGTGAAGGGAAGGAAACAGGGAAATGATTTATGGGCCCTTCTATAGTAATGAGCTCAATGCGAAAACGCACTGCAGTAATAAATTATCCACTTTGAACCAAAACAGAGCAGAGAAATGTATACAGGCCAACACACAACAGTGTGTGTGCACTGTGTTGTCCTCAGGAGGACGCATGAGATATTGATGTGACACTGTGATGAAGTGGGGACTCGTCTTAACAACTGGATTTGTTTTTACTAAAATAAAGACTTTGTGTCTGCGAATGTGTCAATAAAGTTACAATTGTAAACTGCACTGGAAACTCAAATGGAAACTGAATCCCTTCATGTTCCGGAAATGAGTTGAAGCTTGCTTCTGTAGCCAAGCTGTAGGATCTAGAGTGTTGAATTCATGCTGGTGAGGGGAAAAAATGGTTAAGCTCACAAAAGCACACAATGAGGGGAAGCATCCAGACCATAGTCAGCCATAAAAGAAAAAGATTCTGCATACAGAAAGGTGAAACCACCTGATGTGAAATTTCCGCAGAAACTTAAAGCCAGAGACTAACCAGGCTCTCAGAGACAAGTCCCAACCAGCAAATAAACAAACCATGATAAAAGAATGCAGGCAAGATGGCAAACAATCCCAAAGGCCTGAATACAAACTACATTACAACGTCACATTTTGTCCAAACTCATGCCGACTCAAAACTAGACCAGTCCAGAACCATATGGAAACTCAGCTCAGTCCACCTCATTCTTCACCAAAACTTTTAGCGTAAAGCAACAATTTGTGGATTTGGAGAAATCCACAAATTGTTGAGGTTCCAGGAAACCTGAACCAATACTAAACTGAAACTTAAAGGCACAGAGGATGGCTCTTTGGACAGAGAATAGCTACAGAGCATGTGGTGTTGGGTTAAAAAACAGCTTAAAAGAAAAGAAAAGCTGTTATCAGAACATCTTTTTTTATTCTACCTACGTGTCTCTTTACACCAGCAGATGCTTCCAGACATCCAAACATTCTTCACCAAAACTCTGATCAGTTTTTGCGTAAAGCAACAACTTGTGGATTTCTCCAAATCATTCAGGAAGTCAAACCTGCAGCCAGTATCAGAGCAGGTTCAGTAGAACTGCTCTGGTGGGGAAGACAAAGGTTGACGCTGATAGTTTGAGACACAGGCTGTAAAACTGATGATTGATGCCTCTGTGCTGCTATCAGACATCAGCCCTGATCCCTCATCCGCCGGACGGGGAGCGCCCCCCCCCCCTTCACAGGCCCGTCAGGCTGCCGGTGGCCTGGCATCCCAGCACTCGGCGTAAGGTTAAAGCAGGCTGCTGGTAGAGGGAAGGCAGCGCATCCATAATGAATGCTAACAAGTACAGTAACACATACGGGTGTGTGAGTGTTGACTTCACTGTCAGCCCGCCAGAACACACACTGTGCTAATTCCTCCTGCATATGGTTGAATTAATGTGTGAGAGACAGAGATCAACAGATGAAGAGAGCAAATCTGTTTTCCTGAATCTCATCCCAGTGTTTGTTTTAATTAGCAGACAGCTGATGGGGATAAACAGAGAGCGTCTCCCAGCTAAAAAGTCTGGGGCCTTGCATGCGTGAGAGCATCGAACGATTTCATGGTGATGGTCGTGTCCACGAGGCGTTCATGACAGGCCGTCGTGTGGAGCAGTGACTGTGCTTTTCCGTTTACCCCCCCACCAACCACACACACACACAGTTAGGACTACAGGAAGATTCCCAACAAAAACCCTAAACCCATGGATTGTTCCTCTCATGCAGCAGATGATGATGGTGATTAGTCACTAATGAATCAGCTGGGAGAGTTATTAGTGGAACATGAGGTAATGATGGCCCCATAATTACTACAAATTCTCTCTTCGTGAGCATTTTCCGATCAGTTCTGGTCTGTGCTTGAAGCCGAAAAACTGATCAACTTAAACCTGGGTGACTGCTTCAACGTTCACTTTTAATCAGCATGTTGTCATCAAAATTCACCTGATGCTAATTGAAAATAATTGAAATAATAAAATTAGCTTCTTTTTCCAAGGTAAAAGGACCACCTGGTGAACATGGGAGGGAATGGAAATCCATTTTCTCTGGCTGACCGAGAAAAGATGATAATAAAATCCAGCCGTGTTTACTGACTAGTCTTTTCTCTAAATTAATATTCCATATAGTCAAAATTGGTTTTCCATGAGGTTGACATCCAGTTTGACTTTTTTTAGCGGTTTAAAAAAGATCACTTCAGTGTAACTGCTGAATAAAATGTTTTATTTGCTTAAAAGCTGTCAGACGCCTCGGATAGGGCGTTTTCCCAACACAACCTTTTGGATTTCACATTGTAGTTAGAATCATAAAAAAGGACTTGTTGGGTATCTGCATCCCGGGTCCATAAATGGCACCAGAACTGTGGGCAGGATGAAACCGTTAGGACCAAAGGCTCCTTCTGAACCCCGTTAGTTGCGTCTGTAATACCAGGTCTGGACGGGTTGCTTTGGCTTCTAATATATTCAGATTTTAACATCAACTTGCATGAAACCTTGTTTAAATAAAAGGGAGCACTTATTATCAATTACCCTCCATTTAAAGAGCTGGTCCTGGTAAAGTATTGGAGAGGAAAATGAGACAGAACAGGCAGTCATTTGCTGATGGCTGATGTCGGACAGATCAGTGTATTCAAAGATACTTCTTTGTTCCAGGAGAAAAAAAGACTTAGTTTCATGCTATTGTTCACCTTCTAAACACAATGGGCTGCGTCAAACAAAAAATGTGCATTTTCTAGCAATACAAAACACAGTTTTAGGTGATTAATAAATGGTGAAGTGGGACTTTCGTGGAGTGTCTGAGCTGATACTCTGCACAACGCCATCTGTGTTTGCTTCAGCTGCGTTATTTCTCATGACGCTCATCACCCTTACAAACGCTGATAAAATTCATCAGTTCAACTTTTACTCAGCCCGTCTGCTTTGCATTCATGCAGCCAAAAGTCACAACAGTCTGCTTAAAATTGGCAGGACGCAGTGGACACAAACTGCTGCTGTGGGCGGAGAGCCTTCAGAATGCAGGAAAGGACTGTTCAGAAGTCCCATTTCTATTGTCTCCCAGCAAATAAAACTGACATCAAACATTACTGATGATTTACTTTACTTGCAGGATCAGATATGTGTGTACAGGTAAGATAAAGGATAAGCAAAGTAATGTGGACTTTATCTTTATTATTTCAAAGATTTATGGAGTGTGAGACAGGATTGAAACTGACCTCTCGAACTGATCCTTAATCATAATTATGAGCAAACAAAGACCAGAAGGAATTCTGAGCAGGATTTTGGTGGTGATTTTGTTTTCCGGTTAAATGCTTTAGGACTGAATTAGCTTATTGAAGGCTTCAGACGGCCGTCTCTCTGTGTGAGAGTGTGTGATAAATGGCTGCAAAGCAGCATTTCTTCACACACAATACTCTGCCAAATGAAGAAAAATGCCCCCAAAGACAAACTAAAAGTGAAGGAAAGTCAAAACCAAAAAGAAAAATCACTCCTCCATTTTTCATGAAGAGCCAAATAGGATTAATATACAGGAGAACATCGTACACACTAAAGCCCATCATTGTTATTCAGTCTGTACTTTGCAGCATAGCGGCTGTAGCCTGAAGCCAGCATTCATCCTGCCTCAGCAGAGAGAAAAGAGCATGAGGCCGCATCCAGAAGGGAATTTAATGGAAACACACAGTCACACAGAGGCTCTGCAATATTTACACTGGAACTTTTCATTTTCACGATCTTATTGTTCATATTTCATCCGAATGTTCCCGGCTAATTCAGACAATAAGACACTGCCACCGATATACAAAGTCTAGCCCGTGGGCTGCCAGGCTGCCCAGTGACTTCTGAACCCTGACCTTTGGTCTAAAGAACTTATAGAAAAATGAGACTGACTGAATAACAAGGTAATGGCCAAACCGATGACCAACAACCAGACTGTGATCAGAGGCGATGACAACACGTGCAGCAAACACCCTGCTGACTCGGATTTTGGTGGTGATTTTGTTTTCTGGTTAAATGCTTTAGGACTGAATTAGCTTATTAGCTAATCCAAGTCAGCTCCAAGTCAGCAGGGAGAGTGTCCAGAGAATGGAGGAGCTATTTGTCCATGCTAGAACCAGAAGCTGAGGTCTACAATAGCTGGATAGTAATCCGGCAAACCTCACCAGCTCTCTGAGGAAGCTCACACAGTAGGCCACAAAAAACACACAGGAAGCCACAAAACGCAGACAGGAAGCCACGAAATACACACGCAAAACCACAAAAAGCAGACAAGAAGCCACGAAATACACACACAAAACCACAAAACACACACAGGAAGCAACAAAACACACACAGGAAGCCACAAAACGCTGACAGGAAGCCACAAAATACACACACAAAACCACAAAACGCAGGCAGGAAGCAACAAACGCACACAGGAAGCCACAAAATACACACACAAAACCACAAAACGCAGGCAGGAAGCAACAAACGCACACAGGAAGCCACAAAATACACACAGGAAGCAACAAACACACACAGGAAGCCACAAAATACACACAGGAAGCCACAAAATA
>JABUIW010000062.1:948000-992861 GCA_013363375.1 Menidia beryllina
ACACACACAGGAAGCCACAAAATACACACAGGAAGCCACAAAATACAGGCAGGAAGCCACAAAATACACACAGGAAGCCACAAAACACACACAGAAAGGCACAAAACACACACAGGAAGCCACAAAATACACACAGGAAGGCACAAAACACACACAGGAAGCCACAAAATACACACAGGAAGCCACAAAATACACACAGGAAGCCACAAAGTACACCAGCTCACAGAGAAACTTCCAGTTATTTCTGATGCTCCTCCAGGGCACAAAACACCTAAATCTAGTACTATTTCTGAAATGAAAATAATAAGAACGGACATGAGGCTCCTTGCTGAAGGCCTGGGGCAGAAGGACTGGAGGGGGGGGGGGGCACCACAGGACAAAGCTGCACCTGAAGGCTTTGAGTTCCGAACCCTGAACGGCCCGATGAGGTCAGCCTGAACTGTAGACCGGCAGCAGGATTCCACCGGAGGCATTCAGGTATTAGGACCAGATCTGACCACACAGATCCAGAGCCTCCAGACAAACGCCCCCACCCGACCTCGGGTTTGTCTCACCTCGCTACAACCGGACTGTACCACACAAATATCAACCACTCACCAGTCCGCAAAACGTCTTTCCGATCTGGTGAGCCTTTTTCAAAATAATAATAATAATAATTTCCCTCTGGGATTATCAAAGTATTTCCGATTCTGATTCTGATTTTCTGAACTCTACTTTCACTTTTAGAAGCTTGCGAAAAGCATCTGTTTCCGGAGTCATTTGCAAAAGAAAAATTTTTCCTATGTTTTTGTACCTGTCACAGCTCCTAATCACTGAACTAAACTGGCAGATAAAGTGGTGTTGACCCCCTTCACTACTACGTCTCAGATTACCTCCCATACACAGCGCAAAGGACTGTCAGGAGGAAGAATTTGGTGGTAAATGAGACTTCCAAACAGCACACAGAGTTTTGTGCTCTTTAAGGCAGAAGCGTTCTCTGAAAAAGCTGCATGATGACGCTGCTCTTGGTTTGATCATGATAATCCCCTCTCGTGTGCGATAATGTCGTGTCTGTTAATATTAATTGTCTGAGCTTGTGGCTGCTGTCTTCACAGCTTGCCCGACTCCACGTGGAGCTGGATCCAGAGTTAAAAGGGAAAACGCTTGTTTCTAAAGCTCGGCAGCAGAACGAGGCTCTGACTTTAGGATATTTTCATAGCGGTCTGCTCTCTTTCTGTCTTTGCTCATCTTTCTCTTCCCCTTCTCGTTTAACAGAAGTCGTTTCAATTCTATCTCTCCTTCACTTTGTTCCTTTTCCTCTTTGTTTCCGTCTCCTACGCCTCCTCCCCCCTTCTCCCATTTGCTCTTCATCTGTCTGTATCTTTCTTACTTCTTACTTGCTGACTCCCACTCCCTGCTTCTTTCCCCTATAAGAACTTTCAAAGGTTCTCCTGCGTCATTATGTTCGTCTGCTCTTCATGTATTTGAAGTCACGCTGTAAAAAAAGGATCATCTCCCTTGCCAAAGCCCAGAAGCTTTGTCACACATCCACACAAACACCGAGCTTATTGGCCTTTCAGCTGGAGCTCATATGACTTGTGTCATGTCTATTTATGAGCAGATCCTTTCTGCTCTTTTTTCTTACCACGCAGCAGTTTGGAGCAGCCGTCTCCACGCTCTGTGTGTTTCATTGCTACAAGACACAAAATGATTAAAGAAATTCGGCTGCACCCCGTGTGCCACTTTGTCCGAAAGGACCCCTCACTGACCTGCCAACACTTGAGCTTCACACTTTTAAGCATCAGTTACTCAGCTAAAACTAACTGCAGAGTCTGTTTCACGATTTTTATTTGATTTTTTTTGCAGCTCATAATAAGTGCCACAAGATTAAAACAATGACAAAACGGTTATGCTAAAAATGTATTCGTGTAGTTTTCAAATATTGTGCTAACGAGCAAAACAAAGAGAACAAACAAAAAGGAATCAAAGTCATTTCCTTCCTAATAAGCTAAGACAGATATTTAACTGGAACAAAAGAATTTCCCCTCAGGGATTATTAGTGTTCCAATGTTATCATCATTTAAATAGAGCAGCGTCTTTTGGCAAAGGCTTGAAATGGATTAAATAAAAAGTAACAGCTAACAAACAAGGGCCTTTTATCCATGAAAAAGATGATTCACACCAGCACGGAGGCAGTTTGTGGCAAATACCCAGTTGTTCAGGTGAGGTACTACTGTGTGTCAGTGAGGGATTTGGTAGATTCTGTCCTCCTGTAATACAGAGGACATCTCTTTTAAAGCGAGACACTCAAATATAGAGCTGTGAGGCGGGTTAAGACCTGCTGGAGGACCACCCAGAGCCCTGAGCCTGGGCTGGACCGCTGGCAGGTGTGTACACACATGTCCAGCTGTCCCTCAGGGTTTATATTGGTTGTTCTGTCCAGAGAATGTGATTTTGTTGTCGAATGAAATCTGTACGAGGGTGACGAGGCTCTTGAATTCTGAGCACAGGCTGCCACACATCTTCCTTTTTCTATGTCGATTCGAAAATACATTTGTCCCTGAGGTGCAACTGACAGGACACAGGGCAGTTTTAGGTGAGATGAAGAGAAATTGGACAGCACACCGTCCTGGGCTGGTTTGACCTGGCTAGCATATGTCCCACTGAGCTCCAGCAGAGCAGACACAGGTGCATTTTCAGGACTCAAACCACTGTGGACTCTCACAGAGAAATGTGCAGGACTGTTTTGTTTTTTTTGCCGGCTGTAAAGATGAGAAACCAGGTCCCTGGAGATGACAAGGCCAATCTTAACCTGATGAAAAAGTGGGTAAAACTGTCAATGCAAAGAACGGCAGCCTCAGCCTTAACAGACAAGAGCGGAAGCACAGCCCCAAGTGAGGAAAAAATGAAACTTTTTCTTTCATTGCGGTGTGAACCCAAAGTATTACAGGTTTTATCAGGTCAACTTCATTTCAGCAGGATCACCACGGGCTGGAGAGGACTCGCACAGAGTGGCTTGACCTTCACTGTGTGGCTTGGAAAAGACACTCGGGCTGGAAGGAAATCCCCTCAATGACTCATCCTCAATGACACACAGCTCCTATCACACCGTGTTCAAGTGGAATCCAACTGAGGGCAGGCCGGAGAGCAGCACAAGTCCCGACTCAACAAGGTGTTCCTTTCTTACCGGCGAGGCTGATTGCAAAGGATAATGAAGCTGGAGGAAAATCATAGCCTCCACCTCAATCACTACAGACATCTAACACCTGGACAAGAACCCTGAGAGCTCCTCACAGACTGTTCTGTATGCAAGGCCCTCACACAGCTTTACTCAAGTTCAAACCTAGGACGCTTTTCAGTTTTGAATTGGAAACAGTTCCTCGTTTGAAGAGGAGGCTGTGCTTCTCCCACTGCTCCCGCTACTAAAATATACATACTTGGTGTCCAGGTAAGGCTCAGAACCACTAAAACCTGCAGATAAGAAGTGAGACAGTAGCTAAAATGGAGATCTTCGAACTGAAGATTAAGTTTCATTGTTTCTAAAAATAATGATTTCTTTGAATAGCAAAGCATGAATGTTTGTTTAACAAGAGATCATCATTTAAGTGATCATTAAAACTTTATGTACTTAAAACTTGTAAAACTATATCTAATGCCCCTTTGTTCTTGTCAAAATAATATTTCACGACGTGCTCATGTTAATTTACTGTAACTGGAACAAGTGGCTTCCAGACTCTTCTTCTACACTCAAAGTCACAAAAAAAGTGTTCCGACAGCTTTCCAGAGCCATCAAATCTGCCCCTTACCTGGTGACAGATCTCATGGACCACGACCATGGTGAGCTCCATCTGATAGGAGGACGAGGACACCTCGGCATCCAGCAGTATCTTCTGCTCCACGAAGACGCTCAGCCCCCAGTTCTCCATGGCCGCGTATGGATGCTTGGGCACTGCTAACAAGTCTGAAAACAACCACACAGGACAAGACATTTTTAGCCTTCCACCACATGCTGAATGGGCTCCTCAACAGACAAACTGGGCCAGGGAGATTCCGCCTTTTACAAAAAGGGAGTTGCTCCTCTGACAGAATGACTACTGACATTACAGCCCATCCCATTTTGAGTTCAAATTAAAGACATGAGTCATTTTAACAACCTGCCAAAAGAATCCTATTATCTGGGAAGAATAGATATGTGAAGTTTATAAGGTATTATTCATTATGAGAGAGAAGCAGGCCAAAAGAGAAGTGAAAGAAGACGAATGAAAAACAGAGAAAACGGGAATGAAGCCTTCTGAGACGTCATGTCACTGGACAACGAGCAAACATTGTACAGCTTAAGATCGAGTGAAAACCTGATTGTAAGAAATGAACATAGGAAATTCAGTTCTACTTAAAAGTATCAATTTAATGCCCCCTTTGACAGCACATCAATTCAAACAGAGTCTTCCTCAAACCCGTTTTCTTGTTAAGTGGAATATGAGAAATCCCATCACAGCGGGATAAATCCGGTTGCTTTATCAAATCAGAGACGGTGTTCCAGCAATCTGGTGGTCCTGAAAGTACACAGAGAACCCCGCTGGTGGGTTAGTGCGCAGCTTTGACAGGCTAAATTTCAGTTTACTGTCTACTTCAGTTTTGGTTCTTACACAGAAGTGTGTTTGGGTTTGGAAAGCATTGACTTTTAGACCAAAACACCCTTTTGCCACATTCATGTGACACTGAGACTTTGATTAGTGAGGTTTGGAACTGCAGAGAAACTGTCATTCTGACACTTTAAAAACACTTTTCTAGTCTCTGATAGTCTGCATTGTTCTAAATGGCTCATCCTCTGTCACAGCCAGATTCTTTGGTAAAGTTATTCAGATATTCTAGGAAATTTGTTTGCAATTTTCAGGAATTTATTTCCTGCGTTGAAGAGGAAAAAACACGCCAACACGTTCTGCAGCTCTAACACAGGCAGGATTTGGACTCTGTAAAACAGAGTGTCACAACAAACAGCTTTCATAGTCTTTCAGATCGTATTTCTGGGCACAGAGTGTGTTCAGCGTTCTTTTTTTGCCGTTTGGACTTGTTGCTGAATGAAGAAGAACAGGTGCAATGAATGTTTCCAGGAGCTGCAGTTTCCACCAAACATGCTCTTAAAAACTCCATGCTCACCAAGTGCAGCTAGAGATGAGCTGGTGAAGCATCTCGAGGCTGAAAAACTCTTTTTTTTCTTTAGACTTCACTGCTACAAATGGTTTTAAGAGATATTCAGCAGAAATGTGGCTGCCTTCAGGACAAAGGCTGAGTTGTTTTAAGTGAGAAAGGGTTATGAGAAGCAAGTGGGCTGGAAAAAGAGTCCCTTTCAGTGAAGACACTCGATTAAAGCGGAAGAGATGAAAAAAGGATGGGGTGATTAGGTGAGAATGAGCTCCCACTGTAAAGAGAAAGCTGGCTGTTTTTCAGGACTAACAAAGAGTTTTGGTCCAATTTGAACAGACAGGAAACTTTTAGATGGCATTACAGAGCATCGACTCCCATCAGGGGACGACATGCACAGCAAACCGTTTGAACAGGGAAGGTTCCAAAAGGAGCATCTGTACAGTTTGAGTGTGACAGGATTTCAAATTTATACTGCTGGCCAAAAATCCTGAAGAACCTGCCCCTCCTTTAGATTATGTTCTTAAAGTAATTCGAGAAATAGTTCTCCTGGATTTGGACAGCTGCTTTTTATCTCATCTGACTACTTTCAGAGTGATGTGTTTTTTTTATTTCTTAAGGCTCTAACTCAAGGGATGAACACTCAACTGAGTCACAAAGGCCCATCATTACTTGTTCTTTAGTTCATGTGTAAAAAATGCCAAAGATAACATCATTTTAAAGACAGTAAGTGGATTTCTGATGATTTCCAAAGAGCTGCTGACTTAAAACTGGGAATACCTTGGGAAGGCTTCAAAAAGCCTGGAGATCTATTCCTGAAGACTACTTAAAGAAATTCTTAGGTCAAATAGAGCATTTTCACATCCTTATGTTGGTTTTGTACAAAGAATTTGTGCTGTAAGTAAAAAAAGAGAGAGAAAAATAGGAAACAGGTCTATTTTCTATTTCCATGCTTCTGAGTTTGCATGCTGAGAGTCTGAATAAAACTACTGCTGATCAGCGTTGAAGATAAAGGCACCGGTGTAATGTGACAGACTTCACAACATCCACGCTGATGCACAATGACACAAGAAAACAGACAAATGTAAACCGATGCTGTTTCCAGGGCTGCAGACGCACAGAGACACCGAGAAAACAACCGGCTGTAGGCCGCCGCCGCCTCCTCTGCTTTACAATCACACTCCAACCGAGGGCGTTATGGCTACATAGAGTCTTAATAGCTGTAAAGATTACCTTATAAAGGTTCCCCTGCTTCTGCATGACAAGATGGAATTGCTGATTTAATCTGTGCTGCTGTCAGACAGTGTTACCCAGAGACTGCAGGCGGCCGTGCACGCGTTTTCCAGGATGTTTAAATGTCTCTGAGGACCTGCTCTGTAAAAACTCCAACACCTCGGATTTAGTTTCATTTCGAAAACAGATATGGAAAGGTGATAATCACACAGAAAGGCCAATCTTTAATCCTTAAGATAAGATTTCTCTTATAGACTGGGACGCTGAGACAAATGCAAGTGAGCTCTGCTATAAATACACATCTGGGGGCACGTTCACCACCAGTTTGTGGGTTAATTGCATGTCTGGGGTTACAGGAGACCTACGGGGAGGCTGATGAAAATATAGAACAATGCATGTGTGTGGAAAACAATGCAGAGACTCAGCTTTCCAGTGACAAACCTCCTTAAATGTGATGTTAGAATCCTTCACTAAACAGATTCTTGGTAAATCAACACAAACTAAAGTGTTATGCAGCCATTAACCAACACCTGGAAACGGACTTACTGTACTTACTGGGATTAAGGGGGTCCTTCATTTTTTCAACAAACTACAGAGAAAATCTGTTATTAAAAAAACACCACAGATCTCACTGCTTTGATCTGAATACTAATCCAGCTAAATGAAATGGGTTGATGCTTCCAGTTATCCAGGGACGTTTGAACTTATTTGGAAGACTTCTATAAAGCCTTAATTAATATACCGAGACAATTTAGACGGGTTGTCTTTCACTCATTCACTGAGTACTCTGACTGCAGCAGAGAGCTGAGCTCCTGCGGTTTGTGTTGGAACCTAAAAGCAGAACTCCGTCATTCAGCTCTGTCTGCTGGGCCATCGGGCATGAACACGTCACACTCCCCCGACTGCCAGGTGCCTCTTCCCAAACACCAAGCACCACTCTGCAGAGAGGAGGAAGTCAGGAGACCCACTGGGCAAAGGTCTTGGGGTATTCAGACTTCTGAGCTGGAGTCGTGTAAATTGTGAGGAGCTCTGAGTGTTCCCCTTCCAACACAGAGTAATGTGTAAACATCTCTTTGTAAGTATGTGCTCTCAGCGGCCTCCAGTGAAGGAGGCGTCAGACGGGCCTTTCTGAGCAGGACACAGTCATTAGAGAACAGCAGTGGGGGTGGAACCTTCTCCTCATGCATCATACTTCCCTTTTCTCCACTGGAATCTTTCAACCTCAAGCCTACTGCAAGATTACAAGTGGCACACAGAGGGTTAATATGTTCTACCTGAATGATGAACAGTGTAGAAAATGAAACATTTCCTAAATGTTTGGGTATTTGTGCCAAAAGCTGGTGCACAATGTTGAATAAACTCAGATTTATCACCTGCTTTTCCTCATCTACTGATGTGGGGTGAGGAAACCCAAACGTCCCTCACCGTGGAAACTTTGTAAGAAGTATTTAAGATATTTAACAAACAGCGACTACATCTCAACAACCACAGAAAAAGACAAATAGGAATGGGGACTTGAATTGTAACAAACATAAAAGGGGGAATGGAGCCAGATCGGACTTTTGAATTTTCCTCGGGATCAAAAATGTATCCATCAGATCTCATATTTACAATTTGTTATATGGACACATACAGACAAATCTAATGTGTGGAAACTGAATAATACTGTCCATCTAAAAGTCTAGACCCCACGCTTAATTCCAGGTCAATAACACATCCATCCATCCATCCATCCATCCATCCATCCATCCATCCATCCATCCATCCATCCATTATCCTAAAGTGAGAACTCCATCCAACCACAACCAAGACCCGGCTCACTGCAGTCACATGGTAATTACAGCATCCACCTTCTGATTTATTCCTTAAGATTTTAGATCTGACAGGCTTTTGTAAAACAAGTGAATACAATCAGCATTTATGTTGAGTTTCGCTGACAAATATGTTTCTGTTGATTCATTAAAGATATGCCAAACGAGACGGAATGAATCCAAGAATAAATATCCCATGTGGATCCTTTGCATTAATGAAGTGTTGAAGGTGGAGGCCCAACACTGTCCCACAGCACTGCTGGAATTTGTGGCACACTTAATCTAAGTTGAGGGAGCAACTTGACAGATATGTTAAAAAGAATGCATTTAAACTTATTTAAGTTTCCTGCACACCGTAAAATCTTGGGACAGGTCTGCAGCATCAAAAACTCAGAACTTAAAAAGAAAGTGGCACAGCACTCCAAGGGAATCAAAGCAGCAGAAGCCAAGTTTTCCCAAGTTCTGCTTTCTAATCGGGTCAAACTCCAAAACTACGTTTCCCATGATGCTACAGGACAGCCTTTTTGACATCTCCCTGCCCCTATTCTTTCAAAGCTTCACAAAACTTTTGAATTTCTAATTCTTACTATTTGAAAGTCATTAAATAGCTTTTGTTACATTTAAACTAAAAACTGCAACACGAGTAAAAGCCCAAAATAATTATTTGTCTGATATTAATTCAGTCTGATGGGAAAAGATAAGAATAAGAATAAAACAAGTGCACCACATAAGAAATCTCAGACATACTGGGTGCGGGTGGACATGACCACACAGACTTTTTCTGTCTCGTCAATAAAAATTCAAGCTTACACTCAAAGTAAAGTACGAACCCAAACGGCATTAATGTTTAGGGAGGTGGAGCTGTGCTTTATTTACTTCACGGGCACAAACCGTGGTCCGGAAAACGGTTGCGTGATTGTTTTGTATAAAAATGAAATCCAATAAAAGCCTTGGCTGGCAGCAGGCCTGAACGGGCTCGCTCAGCTGTGTGGCCTCGCCTCCGGTATCCCGCGCCGCACAGTTCACGCCTGATCCATCAGGCTGGCGTCGGCTGTCAACACGCCGCCATCTGAGGCTCAATGTCAGCCGCAGTTTAGAGAAACTGTTCAGGGTTAGAGACGGAGTAACGAGAAGCAAAAAGAGCCTGAACATGTGAACGCTGGTGTCAGGGGAGTGGAAACATCCACTCCAACCGTTTATCCACCAAAGCTCTACAGTTATGCTGCAATGACACTAATCAGACTGTGGAGTTTGGTGCACGAGCTGAGACAAAGGGAAGGAAATGGACATGCACACTAGAATCTCTGTTTCACTTTCATAGACACCACCAGAGATATTTAGCCGTTACTATGACGGCAGAATCAGATGAAATTGCTGTTTGAAACAGACAACCTTCCGCCTTCTGTCTCACACCAGTGTCTACAAACTCTGGGTTTTCCAGTCATTTTTCATTCGAGTCGCACACTCATGACTAATTAGTTCTGCCAGAACGGCTGCTCACAGCTAGCAGCAAAGCTGCACATATGCTGTAGACGGCATCTTTAGAGACTACTACTAACTCCATCGATTATTTCAAATTCAAGAGAACAGAATGACTTGTTTTAGGGAACTATAGAAACCTTTCTGATACAAAAACCTGGATCCTTGAAACCTTGATTTTGTATTTACTGGTTAAAACCAATTTTGTGCAAATGCTGAAAAAGAGGTGGGGGGAGCGGCTAATGCAACATCTCATATACCGTCCATGTTACCAGGGAGTCAAACTTCCAGAGCAGCGAGGGGCTCCGCTCACCGCCAGCCTTCCTCTCACCGGCTGAATGTGATTGGCCGACAGCTCATTACCCACATGACTGAGGCTCAGACACCAGAACTGATTGGCCAGGGGAGACGGAATGGAAATGCTATTGTTCTAACTTGAGGGGGTAAAACGTAGATGTGCTGCTGGGTTTAAGATGCAAATGAAACATTACGCTCACACATTTAAATGAAACTGGAGGAAATTGTTCCTTTTGGCTTGTGAGTGAACCTTCTGGGGGTCCCTTTGTCCCTCAACACACACACGTGAAGGATTCCGTGAATGGCTGCCGTGGCTCTGGTGTGGTTACGCTTTCACCTGGGCTCCGTCTGTGCCAACTGAATCTTTGTCTCCCTCAGAGGAAAACAACTCTCTGCATTTAGCAGATTTGAGCCCGGCAGTGACAAAGGGAAAGCAGGCAGCTCGGGCCGGGCCAGTGTCACTCTTAAAGGGATGAGCTCAGCAGCCTGGTCTGTCTCTGGAAGAACCTCTTCATGCCCGGGAACCCAAACTACCTCCTCCTACAGCCTCCTAAAAACAGGCTACAAATGACGTCTAGTTTCGTGGAAGCTGCTAAAAATTAGACACTAATAAGATTAGGTAGAAGCTGAAGCCTAAATCCAGAGAGGACTTTGTGAGGAGGCTGTGTTGCACTGTGTTTTGGGGGAATCGTAGCAGGTTTCCCCGGCTCCAAACCCAACAAAGCCTCTCCACAGAGCACAGGGTTCTTAAACAGACTGAAATACTGTTCAATCTGACTTTCCTTCACTTTTCTCCATCACGATGAAACATTTTTCCCAGAAAAAGTCCACCAAACGGCAAATCTTTCCCTGAGAGCGAACAGATGTCGGTCACTCCATCTTTGATCATTGGGCAGGCCAATCGGAGCAGACTGAACCCTTCAAAGAGGGAGGAGGGAGGGAACAAAGGCATATGTCAAGAGTTTAACTGACAGGCACTTTAAATATGAATGTTTCATTGCTCATTTTGTTCATATGAAATAGTTATCTGATTTCATTCTCTTCGGTTTCCCATGAAGGCACATCTAAGGACAGAACTGAGGGAGTCCTGGACGTGACGGGGGTTGGAGGGCTGGAGTTTCCTTGCAGGGGGGGGGAATGCCCCCATCAAATTTTCATGAAGAGTCATATTCCGCTCTACAGAATCTACAGTATGTTAGGGTTTTGCATTGCTTGCTCAGGATCAGAGTATATTCCATTTACTTTACCGGTCAGTTCTTTGTCCTCGTTCAGATTTTGGAGTTAGACCCAGCGGTCCGACCCCCCCTCACCCCCCGCCCCCCAAACACGTCATAGATGAAGCTCTGCTGCCACAAAGTGCTTTTTCTGTCTCTTTGTTTCAGCACTTCCCCTCATTCTTCTCCCCTCTCTGCAGTCAAGTTCCACTTGTCTACCAATTATGTGTCGCTCGTTCAGATAAGAGCTGATCCATATTCAACAGACAGGAGGAGAAAACAGAAAAGGCTCTGAATGTTAAAACACCGCTGAAGCCACAGCCGAGTCTGCCTGCAAACAAACAGAGGCGGCAGCAGGGCTCCTGGAGGCTCATCAGTTCATTACATCAGCGTAATGACGTCCTGTGGAGAAGAAATATTACAGTGATGAGGTGGTTGTACTAAGGAAGAAAGGTTAAGATAGAGAGTTTAATTAGAGGAGGGCGCTAAGCAAATCATGATGCGAGGGCCCTGCTTCAGGGGAGGACGAATGAGCAACAAGCTGAATAAAAACCTTACTTATAATAGGAATTGATCCGCCAATGGGCGTCTCTAACAGCCCTCCCTCTTAGATTCAGATTTACCTGATGAACCCAAAGGCAGGTATTTAGTTAAAGCGGAAGGACTCCATTCAACCCTGAACAAAAATCGCCAGTAAAAAAAAAAATCAGCCATGCCGTTTCCTGAAAAGGTGTCACTCTGAAAGGATTCAGTTTCACTCCGAACGCTAAAAAACGAGAAAACCTGATCCTGCCCCAGGTCCTCCCAACGAGAAAAAGACTGTGGTCCAGTCCACAAAAAGTTTATGAATACTTAGACAAGACCAAAACCTCAAGGCTCGAAATCAACTTAGTGACAAGAACAAGAACAGAGCCCATGTTTGCTTAAACACTTGTGGGTTCAAAACCACGTGGAGACCAAACAGCATCCAGAACAGCAGGCTAAAACCAGAGGTAATTCCTCAGCAGATGTTCATTTCTCTACAAAAAATACAAGAAAAAGAGCAAATCGATGATGCAATTTTAAAAAAAATTGTATTTGACTGTATTTGAGAGAAAGGCCAATTTGGCTGTCTGAAGGGTCTTTAAGGCAAAGGGAAGCTTGAAAATAGATGATTACATTTTAGGCGCTATAATTCTGTGTAAATATTGAGAGAAAGAAAACTAAAGACAAATGATACGTTGAAAATAAATCAAAATAAAGGCAAACTCACTCATCAATGCCTAGAAGGGCGTACTAACTTCAGTTCAGTCCGAGGGATCCTATAATAATAAAGATAATAATAATAATTCATCCCTATACAACAGCCATCTGAAGAAGCAGACTATTCTCAAACAGAATAAAGAGACTTCAGCCAGTGGCCCAGCTCACTGAGGCGCATGCTGACCACTACAGCTTCTGGTTCAAAGCAGGGGGCGTCCAGCAGTCTGAGGAATTGTACATTGACCGATGTAAGGAGTCCTTCAAAGGGGAAATTGATTAGCAGAGCTGTGGAAGACTCGGAAGAGATGCAGCACATCTATAGAGTTCATCAATTTTACAGAGATGCAAAACCAAACCCACCTCTGGGTTTTTAGTGGCCGTGCACTGGGACAGCTTTTGCCCTTATAAGAAAAATCAGCCTTGCCCTCTGTGAACACCAAGGAAGCAGCCAGCCATCTTAAGAGAGCTTCTTTGGTTATGCAACGGGCCTGAGTTAATGGTATTTGGGGGCTTTGTCGGTGTGTGCTCCACATGGTGGCAGAAGCATGGAAAGCCTCCCTGATAATCTCAGCAGGATCCCCCCCTTCATCTGACTGATCTCTCTGCGGGATAATCTCAGAGCAGCAGCAGCAGAGGCTGAACTGGGGAAGCGAGGCTGCTCTGAGGTTGGAACGCGGTGAGAGGACGCCGGGCTGAGGCCCTGACGGAGGAAGGAGCCCTTTAACGGGACGCGGCCATGCCAACGCGAGGCCACCCGAGGCCGGCGTGAAGATGGCGAGCTGTCGGAGCCGGAACACACCTCCCTCGGCTCCCCCCACATGTGAAAATCCATGGGTGTAGAGGAGACTCAGAGGACAGCGAGCGCCACGTCGCCTGGGGCCAGGCGATAGGCTTGGCTCCGTGCCAGCCCAGCCAATGGGAGGCCTTGATTTCTCTACAATGATAAGAGCTTGACAACATTCATGGAGCAGACATAGGAAATAAAAAGAGAAGAGAATTCGGACGTCCCTGGGAGTTAGAAATTACAACTTTGTTTCAGTTCTATGTCAAAAACTGGCAGGTGTCAACAATTTAAACAACTCTAAAACAGTTCTGAAGAATACTTAAGGCTCCTTCTAATGGCCGGTAACCTCTTACCTCTAGTTACATCAGAAATGTCCAAGTTCCAAATTCATGGAACCAGAGGAAGAACGATCTAGATGAGTGCCACCCACACATTTTCAGGAGTTGAAATGTTGGTGTTCGGTTTGCTATGTGCCAATTGCCATTGTATGAGAAGTATTTGGAGGGATTTAATATTGTAATGGAGCATCTGCCCTCTCGGCGCAGCAGCCAGCATTAGCTCATGAGTGCGCCCAGCCTGTGTTTGCACAAAGCACGTTCCAGGTGAAGGCAGCGGCCCTGGAAGTGTGCTCATCAGAGCCTCGCTCCGCCGCGTGTTTACGCAGTCTTTAAGCGCAGCTTTAGCGGCTTGTTTTGTTTGAAGAGCTCCTAAAACTGCAGCCGAATTCTAAAACCACAAAGTCGGAGCAAAGTTCGGGAGTGGCAGCACATTATAACGCGGCGGGGGGGGGGGGGCGGAGCAGGTGATTCCGGTGCCTGGCAGCCGTTATCTCCGGCGGACAGCCCTCGTCCAATCCAGCGCTCACACACCTGACAAAGCGGTTGCCATGGTCCCCGGCGTGGAGTTTGTTGCGGTCAGGTGAGGGCGGCAGCTCTCTGTCAGCAGCAGCTGTCCTGATGTTCCCATCAAAGTGCGGACAGGACGGGCTCTCCACCTGACCCAGGCCTCAGGATGTCTGGCCAAGCAGAGCAAAGCCCGTCTCCCAGCAGATGGACTTTTTATCTAATGTCTTTATTCCGTCCTGTTTTTGTGTTCAACCTTATTTGTCCATGTGTTTGGCTTCTCTGCCCACTCTTCCCGCTCAGTGCCATCTTCTCCTGTCCTCTACCTCCTGCTCACATTTTGCCGCCCGGGCCATCTGTCTCCTCCGTCATGCTCAGCACACCTCGCCAACCGCTGGCGCTCTGCTGACCTAGCATCAGTCCTAGTGCGCCGCAGCGTCCTGTTGACCCGGCATCAACTCTGTGTTGCTGTCGTGGGCCGAGCCGCTCCTGATCTGAGCTGTCTGTGACCTCGTGGCAGCGGCAGATCCTGAGGATTTGTCACGGGCTGCACAACGGGAGCATGTGAGGGTTTGTTTTTTTTTGTCTTTCCCAGGCACACTGAACAGCGTAGTGATTACTTATCTACAGATGTCTGCCAGTGGTTTATGATGCGTAACTTATCCTGGAGGAGGCGCTTTAACAGGTTGGAAAATAAGCTTCGGTTTGAGAGGTTAAAACTGGTCCTCGGTCGTTCTGCAGGAGGTCATGTGACAGCTAAATCATGACCTGTCTGCTTCGCTGGCATCAGGAAGTAGGAGGATAATGTTGTAAAGGAGTCTTCTGTTTTCTTTTGTAAAACGTTTATGTTTCGGGAGGCTGAAAAATCCCTGTCAAACTGATAGACTCAGACTTCTTTTAAAGAAGGCTAAATTACAAAGAAACTCTTATACTCAGAAGGCCATTTATATCTACTATGTAGGAGTATGTTGTTAATTTGAGCTCTTTTTCAGCATAGCTTCAAACCTGGTGGCATTTGTTTAATTTGAAATGGGATTTTTTTGTCTCATGTAAATTCAGAAAAGATTCTATCCATTTGTTATAATTAAAATTCAAACATGCCAGTGAAAACTTTAACAAATGACTTGACACAGAGCTGCTTCAGCCTTTTCAAATGGCAGGAAGCTACTGACTTTTCCTCAGCTCCGGCGGGCTCTGAAGTACTGTTTCACAGCATTCAGGGAACCTCTTAGCAAAAAAGAAATCAAGTCTCACTCTCCTGGAGAAAAGCTGACACCGAGTCGTAAATCCTGGTTTCACACTGATGAGAATGTTGTTGTACTGGAGGTCCTGGAATGATATAGGCTGATGGAGCTGGGGCTGATGGGTAATGCTCTGCTGTAAGTGTGTGTATATTAATAAAACTGCAGCCTTTATGGAATCACCTGTTTAATGGTGCAGTAACTAGAATGGAGGTGTGCTGCCATGGTAACTAAAGAAGTGTTTACGGTCGGTCTCAACACTGATGCTGTCCTGGAAGTGGATGAGGAGTCTGACTCTTAAGCTAGCTGGTTTATTTTGGTTCGTTGTTGCAGTGATGCTGGCTCGTAACAGTAGCCAGCTTCCGAGTTGCTATGGTAACGGCTGTAAAGAGATATGGTGTGCAGAGTGAGGGCTGAATGAGACCGGCAATTATTTGAACTCCCATCTGCCGGTTAAAGGGCATCAAAGGAGCCAATGACAGCGATCAAATGTGTACAGGCAGGTTTTGGGTGCACGCCGCGATCACATGACTCACAGCCCTTAAATTCTAATGAAATCTATGCAAACAAGCTATGTAGTGAGAAATGACTCACTTCAAACAAAAATGCTGCAGAGACCCAGAAATGGCTAATAGGGAAGATTAATTAGTCTGGTTCACAGGATTATTCACACACTCACACACACACACAGAGGAAGATCAGGAAAAGTTAATGAAGTAATTAAACTTTTTTTCATGATTTTCATTTACCTCACTTGTTTCTGGGCTCAGAGTTACTCTCAGTACCAAGAAAAGTCCAACAAACAGACGTCACAAGCTCCACGTTGCAGGCAGTGAGTGTGGACTCGTGTTTTGGCTTTGGCATCTCCCCAAGAACCACCTGAAAGTGGAATTAGCGCAGCTTCTGGAAGGGGGCTGAGAACACTAATCCTGTCGCAGTGGAACACCCTCATTCCCGAATCGGAACGCCACCACAACTCCTGCTCTGACCTACATTCAGCCAGGATGACAAAAAGATGTCATCACTGCTGTACAATAAAAAAAAAACGAGTGTGATTTAATCCACTTACACAGTTAATCCCTCTTTGTCCAGGCAGCCTTTAGGCTAATGATGGGGCTCATTAATGGGATGTCAGCGTTCAGCTGAAGTGCTGTCCGGAGGTGTGCTCCTGGCTGCAGGCTGAGCCAGCTCCGTCTTCAATAACACGCATCTGAACACGCTAACTGAGGTCAGGCAGCCTCCAGCCACAAGGACCCACAAAATCCAGTTCATTATCACCATTTGTTTCAACACAGAAACCTATTAGTTCTCATTTAAACAGAGCAAATCTTTTCTTTTTTTTCTCGGGCTTTCAGCACTGGCTTTTCAGCACTGGACAGCTCCGCTTCCTTTCCTCAGATAAAACGTCAGAGCGCTTTCCAAAGGCACGTCTGAGACCGCTGCTGAAAACAAAGCGGCTGGAAATCACAGTGTTAAGCACATGATTTACCCTCTTCTTCGTTGAAAGCAGAATACGGCGTGACATGAAGGCACATTACTTTTTTAATCCCCCAAATAGTAAACAGTAGCAGCCACAACAGAGGAAGTGTTGTTTTTCCCCCGGGTGGCATCCCTCATATAACCACACACGGTTCTAAAAGGCTTGCACGGAGTAACACCTTCATCTTCCAACAGACTGAGGACCAGTTGGGAAAAATATACAATATACAAATTTCAAACATGTACACAGATGCTAAAAAGATGCCCCAGCCTGTCTGACACTGTTTAAATGGTGACTCGGATTTCTCTGTATGATTACGTATCAAACACATGTCACCAAAGTCCTCTCCTCAGTAGGCGTTCTAACCAAGCAGAGCTGTGTATTCCTGCTGCACCTCAAACAATCCCACAAACTAGACTCTTGGATCATTGAGGCTGGGAAGATTTAGAACAACTCCAGATCAAGCTTTCTTTTCTCGCCTTAAAATAAAGACGCTGCTGTGTGAGTGATGGGAAGAAACGCTTTCCACATCTGAACTGTGGCTGTGTGATCTGGGAGGCAGAAGCTGTTCACTACCAGGAAGTGCAGAATGAGACACGGTGCACATGCAGCTTCATGAGCCAATCCCATTCATTGATCGCTTCCCTCCTGAATAAACTAGGGTGGGATATTAATGACCAGGAAACCAGAGGTTCAGGTTTGGTGCAATAAAAGAGAAAATTCTAACTATAAAGCAGCACAGATTGTTGCTACTTTAGACGATAAGAACAGATTTAAAACCTCCAGTTATCACTCCTTTAGTTTTATTAACACACAGCTGTAAGTAGCACCAGGTGGCCCTGGGCTCCTCCTCCTTATCAGTCTGTGTGCAGCACAGATAGGGTTCCTGTTCCACGCACTTCATTTATGTCCTGTTCACAAACTCAGTAAATAACAAGTCTGGTCAACCGTCGCCGTCTGGTCATTTCTTCTTCTTACCGATACAGATCATTACAGTAGCCAACAGGAAGACGGTAAGCCGAGGGAGCTGCAAGCCTCCACAGCACACGCTGAAGAGCCTGGCCAGGAGGGCCTAAGGCAAACATTCAACAAAGGTGGAAAAGAGGCCATGGCTTCGGTGGAAGAGGTGTACAATGAAAAAATGAAAAAATGAAAAAGAAGCACATTAAGACATCTCAAACATGTGGAAGAGGGCCCCTCTGGCTGACAGCAGCAGGTAACGGCTGCAGCATGCTCTGGGATGTTTGTACTGGCATGGTGAGCCCACAATACACAGACACCAATGAAGACTTCCCACTGATTCCATGCTTATATGGGGGGGCGCACACAGCAACACATACACGCGTGTTTTACTGAATGCCTTGTCTTGTGTTCCCCACCTCCTTCTGCTGTTTGGTGCGAAGGAATAAAATGCAGATGAATGAGAGTAATGAAGCAACCAAAATAAATGTAAAAATGTAAAAAAAAATCAGACATGCTTTCCTAACTTTGAGACATACAGCAGCAACATACAAGCCGTTTAAGGGGACGCGTTTAAATGGCACCCAATGGCCCTCTCACAGCCCCGACCACAATCCAGCAGACAGTCTTTGACACGGTAGCAGAGTCAGTCCAGATAGAAGCAGCTAGAGTAGTTTTCTTTTCACGAACCCGACTAATAAGTGGTCCAGAGAGAGTAGACGCCTGGGGCTGAATACTTGTTGGTGGGCTCATGCGGAACATTTTGTCTATCTATAAAACAGCAGGTGTGTCGTGTTCATCAAACCACACCCCCCATCAAACCACAACCCCACGCTCATCAACCCCCTTCCATTTAAGTGTTCGGGCTGAGATGTAGAACAGCGTTCACAAACTCATACGTTCACACCAGAGTAGGTTCTTGACTCTCTGCTTGCCGTTTAAGTGCGCAGTGCCTGCTGGGAGTAAAATGCAGGCATTTATTCCAAATTAAGTGTAATTTCATGCACAGATAAGGTTTCTCTTTGATTATATATCACCAGATTTTGAGCAGACGCTCAGCTGGGTCACATCTTTCAGAGACAGAACAATAACTCTGTCTGCTGAGACCTGATTAACACGAAGGGGGGAGGATGGGTGTGTGTTTTTCTGGGCAAACTCCAGAGAAAAATCACACATAGTGAGCCCATGAGTAACCCCATTTGGATCAATTATGAATGGAATGTGTGTAGCAGAACTGGAAACCACACCCCGCCTGTTCCTCCTTCATCCTCCTGACATCATTACGTTGGCATAAATGGATTGATTCCGCTTCTCCTCCAGCCCGTCCGCTACCTTTCCAAAACTCAGAGCACATTTCCCGGATGGGCTCAGGCCCCGCCGTTGCCACGGCGCCCACAGCGTTCGACATGTTCTCATTTGGTCATTGACACGTGCTGTAATTTGTGGGTGGAGGACGCGGTTAATGAGGCAGCGAGGCGCTGACATGTCGGCCCCCGGGACGCCCTGAGGGGGCCACGGATTCCTGTGATATGGTCACAACGTATCTGGAGGGGGGGGGTCTCATCCTGACTCAAAGAGTTAGATAATAACTCTTATCTCCAGCTTGATTGTTAAGTCGCCAAGTTCACCAGAGAAGTTTAGGTTTTAAGGTTTTTCGCCTCCAACTGAGCAGCTAAGCGTGAATGTAAAGTTAATATTAAGTTGTTTTTTTTGTTTTTTTCTTTCTACTTTTTATATTTTAGTTTAACTTGAGTGTATTTCTTTGGCAGAATACATGTTAACCACATCACATTCATCTGTGGTTTCAAACAATGGTTTGGTAATGAGAAACGATGTACAATAATACCCCTAGAGACAACCTTCATTCTTTATTTTATGGTCTAATGAGCTATTCAACATGATGTTGGTGGAATTACAGACAAAATGTGAGTGTTTGATGTCTTCATAGCTGTAATAGCAGACTCTAAAAGTTCATTTTTATATGAAATGGTCTTCTATTTCAAAAAGTGACACGATAACCTCTTACAGGCTGTTAATGAGATTCCTGAATGCAAACCTTTGCTTCAGCTTGTTCAGGAGATAATAAATGGAATTAAAAAGAAAAATACTCTCATTATGGAGTTTACTTCAAGGTGAAAACAAAGAAGGGCGATTCGTGATACCAGCACTATGATTAATAACGACAAAGGTCATAAAATAACAAAACAAAGTTGGTGCACTTCACTTTCAAGTCCATGGAAAAAAAGTCTTATAATGTTCTTCCTTCAGTTTTTTTCCTTTCTGGTTGACATGAACAAAAACAGAAGCCTTTCAGGAGGTAGATACATTGCTCAGTGCATTTAAAGCCAGAGCAAGCGTTCTCTTTTTTAACACGTCTTTTATTCAATTTACTTATACTGTTTCCTGGTTTTAAATGTTCACCTCTTACCCTTTTATCATTGCCATTTTCATAGTTTTCTATATATAAGTTGCAATTGAAGTGACATGTCTATTTAATAATTTCATATTTTTCCATCATCTCAGAACCGGAAAGGCAAAGGCCCACACATCTGTCAGCAGTTGTTGGTATTCATAGAAACCACTGGACTTCATATCGGAAAGCTTTTCTTGAAGCATTGAAATGTCTTAAAAATTACTCCTCTCAAAATATAATGCACGGTGGTCAACAGATATCAGAATCTGAAGGAATGGAAGTACGTAACCAGGTAAAATGAGACAAACTGAACGATGCCAAACCCGCTGGCCTGAGAATAGCATCCCCACTGTGAGGCCTGGTGCTGGCAGCTTTAGGAGGGGCGCTTGATTGGAAACTGAATAAAAATATCAACATGTTGAATAGAAATTAATTCTAAAGTAAAATGCTTTTTAAGCAGTCTAATCAGATGCTTTAGAACCTTTAAACAATAAATAAATAAATCACATATTCAAAACCAGAGGCTTGAGGCTGTAAAACCGTTATTAACTAGAGTTCGTTTGACATTTGACTGTACAGTAACAACACAATGCTGCCTGGTGAATTTATCTGTGATGACTGTTGAAGGATAAAGCAGGAAAAGCCCACACACACAAATCCAAACGCACACATACTGGATCTTTGTTGAGCGCAGACAAAGTTTGGTGAAAAATTAATAACCTTTTATCATGATACCTCTTTCAAACACAGATGTGGAGCAACATCTGTTTTCTGTGTAGATTAAAACTTTCTGCTTGTTCCTCTTCCTTTTACCAATAAAAAATATACAAGTTAGTTAGTACAAGTAAAAAATATTAAATAAAAAAATCAGACTTTCAAAGACATGGAGAGCTGTTACTATAGCAACAGCTGTTAGGTCAGCAAGTCAGGGAGAGGCTGGTGACCCTTACTGAACTCGCTATGTTTGCAGTCCTGCCCTACAAGCTGGATATCTACACACGGAGAAGTACAGTCCAGAAAACAGCTCAAAGAAGTGTGTGAGTGTGTATCGGTGTACGTGTGTGTGTATCTGTGTGTGTTTGTGTATGCACTAAACTTGGTATTGATGCCAGAGACCGTTTGAGTCAACAAACTGGCAAGCAGCCCACAAACCGGCCAGTCCACGAAGCACACAGGACCCCCCCCCCCCCCCCTCAAAAACGCCACTCAGCTGGACAGTGAGTGTCATCTCTATCATGACACATGTGTAATATACTTGATGCGAGTTATGATCCAAATGAACCATATAAATTTCATTTCTGCTCATAATAACATGTAACAGCCGTTTAGGCCGATTGTCTGGCTCCAATACTGGACAGATCACTAAATGTGATATAATCTGCTATTCAAACTGTTTTTAATTGACTGTAAATGGGAAATTCACTTTTCTAAATTAGCATGACAGCAGAAAAACACCTGTTTGGGTGTCTGACATCCAAACAACTCAAAAAGCACAAAACCGCTTCACTACAGGTTTATGTGGGTTCACTTTAAAACTATTTAAAGATTAATGTGGTAACATTCACCTGAGAATCCTCCGACTTCCCTGTTCATTTTCACACAACTTCACCTTGTGCCTAGTTCACTGTCACTGGGACGTTGAGATTAGGACGTCCTCTGGTTTCTATTCTGCCACTGGGGGAAAACGCCAGTACGACAACTCTATGAAATAGTGGGTTTTTGCAAGGTTCAAAACTGTGCCAGTACAAACATTTTGGGAACTAGTGAAATGATGACAGCTAGATATAAAACGGTGTGACTTTACCTCCTGCAGGAACCCAGCAGCTGCTCAGAATCCTGACCACCGTAAAGCAGGACACAAGCTTAATTAAATGTGAAGCTAAATTAGGATGTGAGCATCTGTTTTCAGGGCTCGACTCTTTTCTGAGCTTCTTTCCTACATGTGGTTTCCATGTAAAAACCTGGCCCTAACTAACTCCTCTTATCTTACTGATGTCTCCAAGATGTTTTCAGCCTAATTGCACCTCCCTGCTGGGCAGTTGCTGACCAAAGCCTTTTTCAAAGGCTGCTTTTAACCCCCCCGGAGCCTCATCACTGCACGTACAGAGGGATCCAGTGGGGCCGCAGTCCATCCGTCTCTCCGTGTTTTACTGCGTACCTTTTAGGGAATGACTATTTTTTTCCATCTCAAGTGCTCCTCATTCTGTCTGTTTTCTTCTTCTCATTTGATCCGTCTCCTGTCATGTGCCTGTCGCTGATTTTGGCGTCGGCGCTCAGGCAGACAGCGCCGAGGCTCTCGGCGTGCACGCCGGGCTCCGCTCTGACAGAGAACCTTACATAACAGGCTCTCCACGTCTTCAAGTGACGCTAAAATAGCTGCTTCTGCCTCCCATTCTGCCTTCTGAGCGTCTCTGAAAGCACCGATTAGAGGCATTTAATCAGCACAGTCGCTGCACTCACAGCTTTAATTTGTCCTCCGCAGCCTTCAGGAACGCGGAGTCAATGCTCTGTGTTGAAGTTTCCTCCAAATGAACGCAGACACACTGTACATGAGTGGAAAATGAACTGCCACAGGGTCACAGCTGCTTTAGGCGACTGAGAAAAACAAACCGACAGCGGTGGTCAGATGAGTCGTCATCAGCCATCGAGAGGCCAATTTACAGCTGCTTTGTGTCCAGTCAAGCTCTGGAAAAGATTATGTTCAGCATCCAGACAGATGTTAGCAGATGGCCCTGTTACAAATGTATTTATGAGGGTTTACTCTGACAGAGTGAAAAACTCTGGGATAGGGATCTTTGAATAAAGTGAGTGTGAGGCTTTGCTCTCACGGGTCACTGCTGACTGGGCTGTTATTAATCCATGAGCAGAAAGCTCCTGCTATCTCCAGACCGGCAGAGGAGGAATATATCTGTGTTTGTGTAAAAATACACTGGATGCGTTCCGGTTTATACATTTCGATGAGTCAGATAATCCTAACTGATGCAGTTTGATAAGGGCTGAACTTTTGGTCTGCAACAAGTAAACATAAGAACAGAGGGCTTAAGCGAAAAATAAAAAAAACAAACACATTCTCAGAACCTGAGAAGATAGAGAATCATCATCTCTGAGGAGGGAATGCCATAGGAGGGGAATCTGGGATGATGGGGACTGAACTTCAGTTAACTGTGGCCACAGAAGAAAAAAGAAGCACGATGGAGCTAAACAAACTGACAAAAAAACTGCAGATTCCGTTTATTTTTTCTGTGAACTTTTCATGTTCCGAACAAAGATTACACTCTTCTTCTGAACTGAAGAAGCTAATGGAGTTTCCCTCCCACCTGGTTTCAGAGAGCAGATTTGCAGATATGAAAATAACCCCAATCATACACCTAATGGGGCCGCAGACACTAAACGATGCAGAACTGTGACAGACTGGTAGCAGATAGCATTTCCCTCCGAGCAGCTGGATGACTCCATTAGCCTTTAATAGCACTGATGTACAAGTGGCCCGGGCAGAGGGAGCACCGGGCGGCAGCTCAGCAGAGACCGGACCAGTGTGCCTTTGTGTATAATGCCTTATTCCTTTCACTAATGACTGACCCCACCTTAATCTGATGACTCTTTCAGGCATCGTTAAACAAAGCTTCACTATGTTACGAAGCAGATTTTCCATGGCCGAAGCCGACCAGATGATCTTTGGGCATTAGGGTCAGTTCTGGGTTCGGTTTAACAGCCGTGTGGTAAATGGCCCCTTTTTGTTGTTTTAGTTAAATGTGAGAGAAACTCACTTTGTAAAAACAGCATCAGCAGCCATGAGCTAATGCTAATTCATCAGGTTCTTCTCTGTCCAGTGGAGATCACGACTGACCTGCCATGTGAGAGTCTGCATCTCTGATCTTGTATTATAAACTCAGTCATATTTCTCACCATTTACTGGCTCCTAGCTGGACGCCTGAGTTTGGGACGAGTAACAGGAATCCGCCCCATCCTTCTTTACTTGCTTAAACTTAAACATCAACTTCTTATTGTGATGCAGATATACGCATCATATAAAAAAAACACGCTAAAAAATACCTAGAAGTGCTTTTTTTCAGATGTCTTCATATATTCAAGTGTATCTACCGATTTCAGTGTTTATTTTTGACCAATTAATCTATTGTAACAGCTTGTGGTGCTTTTAACTAGGCTGGCTTTAGTCTGAGAAGAAGACCTTTGTTCCCACTTGTACTTTTGCAACTGTTCAAAAGAAAAAGAGTTGGTTTATAACTACCCAAACACAAACAGATTCATCATGATGGCGAAACTGAATCTAAAGTCCACGAACAAGAAGCCCTCAGCTGCTGGCGCTGAGGCCCGAGCTCTGAGGAGTGGAACTCCAAGACAGGATGGTGATTAAATAGCTCTAATTGGTGCTTTTAGAGACAAAGTGAATGTGTGTGTACCTGCTGTGTAGTGTGGGGTTTCCTTTCAGGGAGACAGCGAAAAAAGCAATAAATCAATTCCATTTTTTTTTTTACCCCGGCTGTCTAATTCTTATCAATCAGAGAAGCTTTGCCCTGTGACAAGTTTTGCTTGCGGCTAATCCTCTCTAAAGCTCAGCATCCCTGAGAAAATATGTACACCAGTCAATCAATCTTCATACAGTATTGAGTCCTAAACGGGAGGGAGAGGGGGCGGAGCCAAAGCAGCCGCTGTTCAGGGCTTTGAGCGTTCAGCTCAATTCGCTGCGTAATAGCATAAGCCTAGCCGGAGAGCATGAAGGCAGACGACAACGCTTCTGCTTTGTCTCTTTTCCTGATGATTTTTTCCATTGTAGTCTGACGTGCACTCCATCAACCCTACCCCCCCAAATAAGTCTGCGAGTGCCTGTCTGAACAGCACATTCCTCCCCGGTACGGTTCTGAAGCGCTGCCAAGCCTGTATCGATCTGGTGCTTCACATCAAAGAACTTAACACAGACATCCTGGTTAAAACCAGGACAAACGGCTCTGTTGATGCAAAAAGAAAAAATGTCATCCAATAACTACATCAGTATTTACGCTTTACACATGCATGGCTTCCAGTAAAGAGCAGCAGAACAGCAATTTAGAAATGAAAAACATTGCAAGGAACACATTTCTCCTTCCAAGTTCAGGAAATCTAGGTTTATACTAAGTTTAAGTAGTAAAGTTTATGTTTATGCAATTACGAAGTCTTCCGTCCAAAGCGTGCAAATACAATATTACAGTTAGCATCAACCTAAAACTTAGCCACATAGAGGGAGGTCAGGGGCCTGTGTATGTTAGAGGTGGAGACCGCGTGTGGGAGTGGTAGAGGGGTGGAGAGGTGAGCTTAAAACAGCAAATCAAAAGCATAGAACTGAACTACTAATATCTGATATGGTTATAGGAAGAATCTGCTGTAGGAACTGACGTTAGCCTGGTTCAGAGTGCCAGTGGGACGGCCGTTTGGCCACATGTTAAAAATGAAGCCACATGGTGACTGCACTGTGGGCAAAATGCAGGAAAGGATTTTAGCACCCATTTTAAAGTTGATGGTTTCACACCAGGAACCCCCCCCGCCTCTCCTCATCAGGATCATATCAGGATCCAGAACTCTGCAGAGAACCGAGAACAACAAACAAACACGGTTTGACTAATGATGCAGCGTATTTTTAGATGGTGTTGATGAGGGAAGAATCCCATTAAATGATCTCCCAGAGAAGGCCTGGACACGTTTACAGGCTGTTTGCTGCTCAGCAGCATGTGCAGAGGTGCTCAGGGCGGGCAGAGGGCTGCAGGGTGTGCTGACCCTTGGCCTGCATTACTAAGCCACAACTCCAGAAAGGTTTGAGCCAGTGGTACAGTCAGACAGCTCAGCTAATCCTGGGGGGGGCTCGTTTCCTGTTGCTGTAGCAACAGATGAGGCAGAAGGTGCTTAACAAGCAGGTGTGGGTGTTTTTGGTTTCTGTCAAAGAGCAGTTGAATATATAAATATGTATATATGCTTCATCTGAAAAAAGGTCAATCAAGAGAATAAGACATTAGAAATAATGGCTCATAGCTGTCATCTTAAACCGTTTTACTCAATCCAGATAAAGCAAAACAGCTCATTAAAATCGGAAGAGTTCAACCTCTTTTTTGGTCAATCAAAAGCATTAGCTGCTAAAACAACAAAGCCAGCAGTCCAGAGTTTCTTGTCCTTGTTAATCTTTTCTTACTCAGCAAGACGAGCGTTTATCTTCCCTTCAGAGCTAAATGTCATCCAGAAATCTGCTGTGATAGATTCCATTTTAGATGTGCGTCACTCAGTCTGAGCTTTGGACGCGGGACAGCTGTGATTCTCAATGTGAACTGTCGGATCTAATCTGTGTTGAATCAGAAGTGAACAACGTGGCCGGGGCTGCGAATGTAGTCAAACACCCTGACGCAGCTTAAAGAGATGACCGATAACAGCGGAGGGGGGGGGGCGCTTTCAGTGAAGCACACAATTCCAAGTGCTGGTGCAGCGTGACATTTCATCTCAGGCAGGGACGAGGCAAGAATGGGGAGGTCATAGGTTCAGAGGTACACTATATTGCCAAAAGTATTTGCTCACCCATCCAAATTATCGGAATCAGGTGTTCCAATCACTTCCATGGCCACAGGTGTATAAATTCAAGCACCTAGGCATGCAGACTGTTTTTACAAACATTTGTGAAAGAATGGGTCGCTCTCAGGAGCTCAGTGAATTCCAGCGTGGAACTGTGATAGGATGCCACCTGTGCAACAAATCCAGTCGTGAAATTTCCTCGCTCCTAAATATTCCACAGTCAACTGTCAGCTGTATTATAAGAAAATGGAAGTGTTTGGGAACGACAGCAACTCAGCCACGAAGTGGTAGGCCACGTAAACTGACGGAGCGGGGTCAGCGGATGCTGACGCGCATAGTGCGAAGAGGTCGCCAACTTTCTGCAGAGTCAATCACTACAGACCTCCAAACTTCATGTGGCCTTCAGATTAGCTCAAGAACAGTGCGCAGAGAGCTTCATGGAATGGGTTTCCATGGTCGAGCAGCTGCATCCAAGCCATACATCACCAAGTGCAATGCAAAGCGTCGGATGCGGTGGTGTAAAGCACGCCGCCACTGGACTCTAGAGCAGTGGAGACGCGTTCTCTGGAGTGACGAATCGCGCTTCTCCATCTGGCAATCTGATGGACGGGTCTGGGTTTGGCGGTTGCCAGGAGAACGGTACTTGTCTGACTGCATTGTGCCAAGTGTAAAGTTTGGTGGAGGGGGGATTATGGTGTGGGGTTGTTTTTCAGGAGCTTGGCTTGGCCCCTTAGTTCCAGTGAAAGGAACTCTGAATGCTTCAGCATACCAAGACATTTTGGACAATTCCATGCTCCCAACTTTGTGGGAACAGTTTGGAGCTGGCCCCTTCCTCTTCCAACATGACTGTGCACCAGTGCACAAAGCAAGGTCCATAAAGACATGGATGACAGAGTCTGGTGTGGATGAACTTGACTGGCCTGCACAGAGTCCTGACCTCAACCCGATAGAACACCTTTGGGATGAATTAGAGCGGAGACTGAGAGCCAGGCCTTCTCGTCCAACATCAGTGTGCGACCTCACAAATGCGCTTCTGGAAGAATGGTCAAAAATTCCCATAAACACACTCCTAAACCTTGTGGACAGCCTTCCCAGAAGAGTTGAAGCTGTTCTAGCTGCAAAGGGTGGACCGACGTCATATTGAACCCTATGGATTAGGAACGGGATGTCACTTAAACTCATATGTGAGTCAAGGCAGGTGAGCAAATACTTTTGGCAATATAGTGTATCTCCACCAATACGTGGCGCATCTCCTGATATGAAGAGGCTGGACAAGACATTTCACATCCCCCATTTTTTCTGTCATCACTTCCTTTGGTTTTGTTCATCTGAAGTCTGTGTTCATCCCAATGCTTAAACACATATTCCGCATGCTTTAAAATACAGAAATGGGACAGATTATCCTTGTTTTTAATTAGTCCCTTAAAGTGATCCATTACAAAGTATGTATCCTATGAAAAGAGTGATATCATGATGTCTTCTATACAATTAAAATCTAACTCAAAAACGAATTGGCCCCTGGAGGATTGTCATTAGCATAAAGTATAACGCTAAAGTGGTCTATGTCTAGAAATAGGCTAGAAAAAGCTCTTGTACCTTGGTGCCAGGCCTAACTTATAATGTTTCACAAGTTCAATGTGTATATTTCTGCTTGCAGAAATCCCCAAAAGTATTACTTTAAGGGAGGAATTTGTCTCCTGGGTAGCTGTGCCTCCTGGAAGGCCCCCTCAGATTCCCGTTTTCCTCTTTAATGCACAGCTCAAACCACCAGCTGTCGCTGGATTTAAGCTACATGCTGAGCAGACTAATAATAGCAACACATTTTTCCATTTCAACAAAGACTAACATACTTTAATAGTCAGGGTTCCCATGAGGTTTGGCTTTGAAGTGCCACCACCCATCGCAGAGCCCCACAGCCAGGCAGGGAGAAGCAGCTGAAGCCCCTCTGCTCGCGCACTCCCGCTCTTTGTTTTGCCTGAACGGCGGCGAAGAGCTCGTTAACCCTCAGCCTGATACTGACTCCTCAGCTGTGCAGGCCTTCAGTGCAGCTCCTCCTCGGGATCTGAGGCAGAGTCTCATCTGCTGCCGTCGTCCTCCAGCCCCTTGGAAATAATCCCTTTAAACTCTTACTTAGAGGTCTTGGATGGTTTTGGATCTGCTTTGCTCACTGCCGGAAATTAATTCCTCACCTCTGGCTGTTTCCCAATGTGCTTTGAAACGGAGTCCGCGTCCCGAGGACACCCCGTGCTCATCCCCGCTGTCCTCTGAACTGCACAGCAGCCTCCAAATTACCTCTCAGCTCAGGGGTCGTGGAAAGAGGCCGCTGCTAAAGACTCAAAACACTGATAATATCTTCATTCATTCTGTCTGCTTTCTGGAAAGCACCCCAGAGGGCCACTGCAGAGGAAGCTGTGTGTTCAGAGATGTTAGAGAAATCGGGAAATAAACTGGCCTTCATCTGATAGATAAACTGCCATAAATTAGTCATTGTGATCGATACATCTTCTTTTTGAAAAGGACAGAAAACTGAATGAGTTGTGAATGAAAAAACAGTAGAAAGTGTAAAGGACATGTATTTTTAATAACGCCATCTGGCTGAGACTGGAATTTCTAATATATTATCTCCCAACAACAAAAACTATTAAACCAACTGCTCTGAAATCCCTGTAACACCATTCAGTTCATCTGCTACTGGACAACCCACTTTTCAAAATATCACTTTTGAAATTACGAGTAGAGCCACTTCCCTGGGCCCCATGACAACAGTGGCTGTAGCTAATAATCTCACAACTGAGGGTTTGTGCACACTGCGCACAACACACAGCTGCACCAAAGTGGATATCAAAGGCTTTCCGGCAAATCCCAGAGGCCTCAAATTGTGTTTCAGATAATAAGAGAGAAAGCAAGTTACAGGATCCAACTCGGCTGTTTGATGGCAGAGGCAGAGAGCCAACTTAAAAATAATATGTTTACGATGGATGAAGCGGGGAAAGGCTTCACAAAGCTCTCACAGTGGCTGATTTTGTTCAGACCATCACAAAAGACACAAAGCTGCAAGATCGGTGCATCAGAAGAAGAACGACTCCAGATTTCACTGTGAGATGGAAAACGTGAACATTTTTTTTAAAAACTCCAACCAAAATCATCTTAGAGGGACAGTAAATAAGCTTCTCAAAATGGAAGAACCATATCCAGAAGCTGGAGTTTCTGTTGATAGAATACAGGTACGTTTTGTTTGTCTGGTAGTTTAAACATGAAAAGAAATCATTTTGATAGCCATGAGTATCTTGAATGACAGGAATAATTATATAGTAACTAGAGCATAAATTATTAGCTTCTCTTTGACAGATATGCATCTTCTACACCAAATGAAAACAAGTCAAAACATGTAAAAGGTCTGTATTTGAATTTTGTCTGGACATATAAACTTTTCCAGTCCAACAGCCAATCAGCGGCTTCAGACTTCCCTCTCTCAGAACTGGACACGCACGTCTCTCAGCTGCTGACAGAGAGAGCTCACTCTGACTTTGGAAAGCTTTGCACCGTCACGGTTAGGAAAGCCACAGTGGCTCTCACTTTTTTGATTATTAATGCTAAATACTCTCAAACTCTGAATGATGCGGATGAGTGGAAGAAACTTCAGCTGTCGGCTTCAGTGAGGCAGCAGCAGGCCGACAGCTGACTGGCCTGCAGCACTGTGGGTTTTAATGTGCGCGCATGAGAATGTGCACTTCGGTTCGGTCCATCTGCTGCTGTGTGTCACCCCGAGGCGTCGGCTTGAGAGAAAGAGCAGGGGACAAAGCAGAAGAAAAGAAAGAAAGAAGAAAAAGATGAGGAGATACACGGGCGGGGGGGCTGGAGGTGTTTGAGTGTGTGCGCGGCACCTCGGGCGGTGCTGTCTGCGCGTCTCTGTGGATCCCAGATGGAGCCAGAACGCAGCAGAACACATTAGTCCACGTGGGGAGTTCTCACACAGGCGTTCAGACACACTCAGAGATTCAGCGGAACTCTCCTGACGGCCCGATCACCTGAGCCTCCGCTCAGTCTGGCGCCAAGATGTCTGCCCCGCTGGAAGAGCTGAGTGAATTCCTACGGAAGCCCGGAGAGGACTGATGTCGACGCCTCAGTCATCCAAACTTCACAACTGAAAGTAATGAGGGGGAGGACCAACTCCCAAGCCAGGAAAAAGTCTCTTCTTCTAGAGAAAAAAGATCCACTGCCTCTGAGTTTTGGTTCCAAGAAAGAATAAATGTTTAACTTCTGAGCTCCCCTGCTGCCCCTCTTTAACAACAAGGAGTACAGGAAGTCTGGGGGAGTCCTCACATTGCTGGGATCGGTGCTAATGAAACTCTGTGGACAAACATTGAATTTAAATAATAAGAAGAGTGATTTAAAGCAGAGAAGCTGAGGACTTTAGAAGAAAAGCATATGCCACAATATGACAGTAATCTCCATGAAAGGGAGAAAACAATGAACTACTGAACAAATTGTTCACAAACTATTATTTTAAATTAATGGTTTGTTTTCTAAGTTTACAAAAGCAAACTTAGAAAACTTTCTAACGCGGAAATGCGATTTTGTCCGCTTCCGTGCAGAAGCGTGCAGTAAGCAGTGTTCAACAGCTGTGTTGGATGGCTGGGAGTTGACCCTCAGGCCTGGACTGGTTCCAGTCTACCATGCAGCCCAGACCTCCTGACCCCCCCTCACTGCTGCTCACTGTGTGGATGAGTGGAACGCTCTGCTCCGCGTTGGAATTCTTCAACAAAATACTAAACGCTTTCTTTGGTCTGCAGAGTGAGTCCACCTATCCAACCTAAAGCTTGGAAATAAGAGCATGTGCATAAAATCAATATGTAAATCTCTGGGAAGTGGCTCCTCTAAATCTGCAGAACTAAACTGCAGCCTCTGAGTGGGAGCACATCTGGCTGAATCATCATGGCTGACCTGTCCTGCCCATGTCTGACCTGTGATTAATGCGGCCAATGAAAGGTTTGATTTTGTGTGTGCTGCCTCACTGAGCCAGGTCACATAAAGCACTGAGGTGTGAGCATGTTTTCCAGCCAAAGACTGAGACTTACTTAAATCCTTAAAGTGGTTCTGAGCCGCGGCCATGACTTCTAATAATGTAATCAGGTTTTTTCGCCACTAAAGTCACCCAGAGTGAAGCGGGCTCACCGTTTCCAGGCAGATCGCTCCGTCTGAAGCGATCCGAGCTCCACATGATGCTCTGCATGCCAAAGAAAGCAGCATTTACTGCACATTTACTGCAGTCACATGCATTTCATGCAGCGGAGCTCAGTGTTTCTCACATCCTGCTTTTTCTTCAGTTTCCAGTTCTGCATCTTAAAAAAACTCAAAGTGGAAGAGATAACTTTTCTTGGTATGAATGATATCCTGGTGCCAAAACGTAACTGCTCTAGTAAGTGTCATAAGTGACATCTAAAGTGATGGAGGCCCTCAGGACTCCACTAGCAGCCTCACAGTCGGTTAGTTTAACATGAGGTTTGCTACACAGCATTACTCTGGTTGGGTGGGTGTCTGTGGGGTTCCTCACATGAAGAACTCAAACCTTTCCACAGAATTCCTGAAGGATAAATGTGAAGTGGTCCAGATAAAGTGGACCGTGATACTTCCTCCACCATGTTTCACAAAGGAGAAAAGGTTCTACAGGATTTCAGTGCTTTTTATCTCCGAAAGAAAAAATGTAAAACATCTCCAGTTGTTCTTTGAGTCACCCTGCCATTAGCCCATGGTCATCTTACAAGTCCTTTTGAGCATCAGAAACTCTCTGAGCTCTTTAGTTGATGAAACACAATGAACAAAAGATCTGAAAGGTCATTCATCCTCCATTTTCTACATGGCTTATTCCAAGTAGGGTCAGGGAGACTAGTACTGGTAATGGTACTTTTTAGTTTAAGATGAAAACGTTCGTTTAACACTGTAACATTTATATGTGAAACTTTGGTGTAAAATTCTTCACAAATCCCAAAGTTTCCAGCTCTTTGGTACTTAGGACATAACGGATAACGTCCGTGCTTATTAAATCACACTTCAGTTTATCAACTACCATAGATTAAGCAGCATCGTACCATCTGCTTTCTATGCTCTGAAATCCAGTGCAGTTGGGAGGAAAAACAGCCTTATTAAAGCTCCAATAAACGTGAAAAAACAGCTCGACTCGAGGGTTGTTTGAGAAGTTTCATATGTAAACTTTCTTAGTTCATCTTAGCGTCTCTCCCGTTCACAGCTGGAGGAGAAACTTCGACACATTTGGATCTGTCGCGGCTCAAATGTGTTACAGCAGATTTTACTGGGTGAAAGGACTTGATAAATAAGATAATCAGTCAACGTGTCTGACACCTTGAGCTGTTGAAGTGTTTCCTGCTTTATGGTGATGTCACTGTGGTTTAACAGTCGCTGTCAGAGTGAGGACATCTGTGGAGTCCTGAGCTCTTCCAGAGCCAGTGAAGGCATCACGACCTGTGCATTCTCAGCACGTTGTAAAGACGCATTGACGGTGTCAGTGGGAATTATTCCCGACATTCAGCCACACCTGACATGGGCCGATGTAGCTCCAGTAGACCAGCTGGAACAGTAACAGCTGCGACGGTGATTCGACAGTTCCATCTTTGTGATCATGAAAGGTCTGCAAACTAAACTTTACCGACGCTCCGGCCAGAGGAGGCGGAGCTGTGCGTGCGAGCCACAGTGCCGGACAGACAGATGGAAACCTTCAGGCTGAGAACAAAAACCAAATTCATTCTTTCTGCTCTATTCTACGGAGATGATTTGTAGTTCGTGCCTGTGTAGTGCAGCTCCCCCCTGTCCTTTTGAATTTGTATCTCAGCTCATCACTTCTCTGCAGCTCTCCTGGGAGCTGGATGCCCTGCATGACAACAGATGGAGCCCTGAGGCTCTGGGACCACACGCACGGCTCCAGAGCGGGCTGCCAGCGCTGGGGTGGGTTAGGGGCGAGCCGTGCTAAAGAATGATGTCAACATCAGTGCCAGTTCACGCGCGCATGGATCCACAGTTATGGGGACGTATGCAGATGAACACACACAAAGCTAATCCATAACGGGAGACTGCCTCCCCTCGCTGCTCACACACACACAGTGGGATGAAAAACAGCAAACAGCTGACTTTTTGAAGGAAGGATCAGCCCCTACAATTGGCCCTTTTTACATTGATGTCTGTCTCAGTTGTCGGGCGACTTCTGAGCCAATCTGACTTTTAGAACTTCAGAACACAGAGCTGACGGGACATCTGCGTGTCTTTGGATGATCCAATAACAGAACAACCCCCCCGGTTTCTCTATCCATGCATTTGAGTCAGACTCTTGTTCAGGGTTGCAGCCATTTAACCAGACAAACATCTTTTCTCCCCAGACTTTAAGCGAGCTGAGCGAAGCAGGATGGATGATGGAACCCCTCTCGTGAAATGCTGCTTTTCCCTGCAGTGCATTAACAAAAGGTGCAGACACACGGCTCCTCCTAATGGACTCTACACCTCCTGATGTCCTAATATCTCCTCCCAGCTGTCGATTGCTCCCCGCTCAACAGATTTTAACTGCATTCAGCACCCTAAATGGACATGATGTCACATTTGTAGTGAGGGAGATCAATGTGTGGATGCTCTCATGGACAGACTGACAGAAGCTCTGCAGGAACAGACAGGGGAAGCAGGCCGCTGGTGAACCCTAATCCTGCAAACCCGTGAGGTCTGGATGAGTCCGGGAGCAACACGGTTTAAATCACACAAAGGTTTTGTGTGCAGCAGGGAACAGGCTGACTGGGAGTGTTTACATTTTCAGATTAAAAAAATTATAGAAAACAAGTTGCCAGGCTGTAAAAGACTATTGTTTCCAACCTTCAAAGCTCAGAGGCAAGATGCAGCATGCTGCACACGTATCGTTATTTACAGAATGAAAACTAAGTAAATATGCTTATTCCTTGAAAAACAAGTGTGAACTATCTTTAACTTCTTTATTTATGTTGTGTCTTCTGATGTGTGAGAACTTCCTGGCTGGGTGTAAATGACTCTTCAAAGGCTCCTCATTTCTCTCTGATTCCTCTAGCGCCACAGGATGTGACATCACCTTTAAGTCCGCTCGGGATAACCTGTTAATGCAGCTGGTATCAGAGCAAAAGGTCAAGGTGGGGGAGTTAAATGTCAAGTCTAGTCTCAGCAGGTGGAAACAGAGCGGAAGTCCAGCATCACAGAGAATTTGTAATGTGATGAATGAGTGTGGACAGGGTGAAAGTGTCTGACATAAACAATATGGAGCCACACTGATCACATTAGCCGGTTTCGGCATAGACGAGGAAAAAAGGACATGTCTCGCTTCAGCTAATTGTTTCTGTCAGGACAGAAGTGTAAAACATGAATAATTACAAAGACAGAAGAAGTTGACGAAAGACCAGAAGATTGGGTTTGACCCCTTTGACTGACTTTGGCAAAGAAGTGGAATATAAACACAAATGTGTCATCGTTTAATGTAGCTGGGAGGCGTGGCCCAAAAGATGTAAGGCTCCATCTCCTGTGACCTTCTGCTTTATAGAACGGAGTCAGAGGATTAACTGCCTTTTTCCTTTCTAATTCAAAGCGGGCGTGTTTTATTGGTCCAACTCTCCAACAGCACACTTACTTGGCTAGCAGGGTTGGACACAGTTTCTTGGTAAAAGAAGCAGGGGAGCATTTAGGAAAAGAGAACTTTGGGAACCCGTATCGTGAACTATGAGTTTCATCATGAAATATAGAGTCCACAGAGGACCCTAAAGACGGTGGAGGATTTACAGCAGCCACAAGGAGAACAAACTATTATTTTCCCTCCACATTCTGAGGAGCACAGAGGATATTTCCTCCCTTTAGGTTTCGCTTTCCTCCAGGCTGAACATGAGTGGTCTGGCTGCAGCAGAAATGTGCCGAGGCCCCACACAGATCTCACGTTGCTCTCAAGTCTCAAACCATCCGATTCAGCAAAAAAAAGCTGAAAAGCATGTTTCATGAGACCCATGAAACGAGACATACTACAGAGCCCAAACTCTGGTTTGTTCTCCTGTTTCATGTGGGGAAGAAAGGTCTCTAAAATAGCTTCCACAAGCACCAAACCGTCTTTGGGGTCAAAAAGCAGCTGGAAAGAAAAACATTTGGTGAGAGCAGATGGCGTAGTGTTCCACAAACCCTGGATTTGTTTTCTCTGGTTGTCAGCACTCGTCATCCTGACGCTGGAGATGTCACACAAAGTCAAACTCTTTCAAATATGCGAAACACTGAGATTTCTCTGAATATTCTATCAGTGTGTCCATTTCAGATTCTGCTCCTTTAAAAGTGAGCTGTCAGCTGTCCTGACCAGATAAATGCACTGAAAAGAATCTCATTCATTACAAACAAGCTCCTTCGGGGGGAACAAAGAAACTTTGACGAGCATGTAGATGCACAACGTGCACATTGATGTGAACTGATTGGAGTTATATTTCCAGACTTTATCCGACCACAGAACCCCCCCCCCCGAAAACAAAAAGAAAAAGAGGAAAAGGCTGCCGTTGCCTGACAACCACAGTTTGATGAACCTCACAGTAATTGTACCAAGGACAAAAAGTTAGCCGACTCCCCTGAAGCGGGAGCTATGGAGAGGTGAGCTTTGCCCGGCATCATCTGGATCGGTGTGTGTGTGTGTGTGTTTCATTCTTTATTCCTGGCACACAACCCAATAATGCCAGGCGACAGACAACGTCAGGGGACAGGGGAGAACATCAGAGGCAGCAGCCTTACCTAGCTTGGGCAGTGAATACTGTACTTTGAAGTAGTCCTCATAAAATCCCAGAAGCCTCTTGGTGATGTGGAGAGCATAGTCCCCAGCGCCACTGGAAATGGCATCGGGCCGGGCGTAGAGACGAATCTGAAGAAAGAGGCACACAGAAATGCAATGAGGCTGGTTTTTACAGAGCCAGGTCGGAAAACAGACAAAGCTGCTGTTAGAGTGTGTTCAGTAAGTGGAGGACAAAACAGAGAGAAAATGTTTTACTCCAAATCTACACTGTGTGGCCGAGACCAACACAGGTTGGCAGTTTCTATCAAAATCCACAGAGGAATAAATACAAGCAGGTGGTGTTTAAGTTCAAATCTCCCAGGAGAAAAAAAAATAAACATTTGAGGGACGTTTTGTTCAAATGCACAAAGAGATGGCATCAGGTCCTCTGAGGCAACAGCCGAATCAGGTCGACTCCAGATGCACAATAAAGCCCGTTTGCATCAGCTGGCCCAGCTCCATGTTCAGCTGAGAGGGGGATTTGATCCACTGAAGAAAAATATTATTCAAATATCAGAATTAATGAGTTGACTTAAAAAACATTCTTATTTCTTCTTTGAGCTTTAAAGGAAATCCGAGCTTAATGGTTCACAGCACACGTGTCACTGACAGCCTCATCTGCCCCACGCTCTTTTCAATAACCATCACCGTCAGGTCACGTGACCAGCGGCACCCCTAGTGGAAACGGGGGCCTTGGCGTTGACCTCATTGGAGGAGCAGCGGGGGGGCTGTGCTCACTGTGTGCGTCAGAAGCTCCACAGGTGGTTCAGCACATCTCTGCGGGGGAGCTGGAGCGGCCATCCTTATTCCAACTGTCTCCTTATAGACAGGATAATCACAATGTCAAGTTAGGAAAAAGCATTCGCTTTTTAAAAAGTGACACTTAATGAGTAGCTGTAGCTGAAAACGAGCGTCAAGGGGGGGGGGGGGGGGGGTTTCAGCACAGAGACCTCACAACACCTCCCTTTTTTCTCCAACAGTCTCAGAATAGTTTGCTAAACCCCAACTGAACGTCATGACACGCACAGTGACAGCGTTCCTCATCAACGTGTTCTATTCCACGTCCAGCCTCACCAGACTAAACCCATAGAAATACTAACCAGAAATACTACTACCATTTTTAAAAATCAAACAAAACAGGCGTGTTTTCGTAAAATAATCGTGGCTACCACATCTCAAGTCCCTTCAAAGACTTACAAAAACTATTGGAACACTTTTTGGCTTATATTTAATGTTAAATTAGTACCATGCGAAAATGAGTAGCTAATGGGGTTAGCATAAACATTTAACTGAATGATGGAACGAGATGCAACTTTAGAGTTCGTGTTTCACATCACAGATGTGAATGGTGGCAGCAGAGGATTTTTTACAGATAAAAACGTAAACCTAAAATATGTTTCAACAGTACGATATTCGAGCTACGAGTGGGGTCAAAGGAAAAGTCCATCGATCTTCAAAGTCAGCAGGATTCCTCCCTAAAGCACCATGGACATCTCAATAAAATCAGATTAAGGATTCCAACTGATTCCCCAGAGCTGACAGAAAAGGGGTCAAAGAAAACATTTTCAAAATGTAACTCGAATCGAAGGCCTAGAAAATCCAGCTAAGACTCTGGATCTGCTGCTGGGGGGTTTCATGGTCAGCTGCAAAGTGCAAAGAAAACCATCCGTGATAGCAAGTGGCTTCTTACTGTGCAAACAGTCTGCCGGTTCATATTCTGCAGCCGTGTCAAAAAAGCCTTCACATGGCGACTCTCGGTCTTTTAGGCTTTCAGAGGAAATTGTCTTCAATGCAAACAGCAGCAGTAAGAAAAGAAGAAAAAAAGAGAGGCAGAGAGAATGAGGTGAAGCTGGATTCAGTGGCTGTGCAGCGTTTTCCAGCTGGGCTAATCTCACTGCACAAATACAGTTATCACAGAGATTATTTATGCTCACACATGAACACCACTGCTGTCTGTAAACCAACACGTTTCTGCCCTTTGTTTTCAGAAATATAGATCCATTTTAAAAAAGCATATATAGATGTTTGTCATTACAATGGAAACTAATCATTTGCAGACTTACAATTATTCAAATTAAGGACCATACAACAAACCAGACAGGCGTCTGCTTCTGATTTCAAACATACTTGGACTATCTTTTTTTTTTTTTTAGATGACCAGATGAGCCACATGTCCAAACATGACTGTTTAAATACTGGCCTGAAAAAAATCAGACTGCGATGACAGAGCCAGTGAAGTTAAAGCAAAACAGAAAGAGAAAACAGCTTAAGAATAGGGTTACTTAGAATTAATTCAAGAGTCAAAAGGATTTAACAAGGGGAAAAAAGCCAAACTGATAAATTTGATCTCTCTCATGTATGTTTCAGCGTGTGCTTAAGCTCAGGACAACTTCCTGTTGTCTTCTTACACACATGAATGTGATAATATGTCCATTCAATTTAGGGAGTGTTCAAACTCCTAATGTAACCGGACCAGATGGACTGAATATAGAAATTTAAGACCTTTAGTAATGATCGGAAATAGGATTTACCGTTTTTATCGTCGCTCCTGCAGAGATGTCCCTCAGTTCAGTGAGTAGCTCACACCGAAAACACAGATGTTACAAAGTGGAGATCACCACAGAGTTTTTTCTGTCTGCTCGATGGCTAGCAGTTCAGTTTGATTACACACAAGCACTGTCAGCTGACAGTCAGGGGGTTACCATGGTGACAAGTGGCCGGTATACCATTGATCCATACAGAGGCACCGGCCTTTATGAATGGAAATGAATATGCCTGGACTGAGCTATAACTGTGTGCTGGGTGGTGTGTCTGTCAGAGGAACACACACACACCATTCCACCTTAACACATTTAGGGGAACAGGCATATGTAACATCATGATGTGATACTGCAGGATCTGAGCAGCCATGCAAATAAAACTGTCTAAACTTTATGGCTTCCACTGTAATAAATTCTACTGCGCCGCCACTTTGGACTCACTGTAACGTGGAGCTCGTGTGTCTTTTAAAAGCTTCCATTAAACCGAACAACTACGCACCCACTGAAAGCAACGAGAAGCCATAATGTCTTCAAACTGGAGAACTTGTATCAGAAAAAGTTAAGATGGCATCAATGTTCCATTCAACTGTCCATTTTGTAAACCTACTCAGTCTAATTCATGACTGGAAGAGGGGGGGGGATCCTTGGAGCGTGTCCCAGCTGCCAATGGATGGGAGGTGGATGGATCCCAAGTCCATCACAGGGCCACACAGAGACTAAATTAGAAAAACAGCCACGCACACACACTCTCTCTCACACACACACACACACACTCCTTGGGTCAATTTGGAACAGACAATCTTGCACATATTGTTGGTCGGTGGGAGGAAGCTGAAGTACCCAGAGAGAACCCACACATGTAGGAGGAGAACATGCAGCCTTCACATACAAGGCACCCATTTGAGATTTGGAAAAGAAAGTGTCCTGGTGTGAGCTGGCAGTGCGAACCATCCCCCCCCGGACAGCCCTGCCTGAACTGAGGCGTCCAAAACTTCTAAACTAAAGTGAAAAGTTAAAGAAAGCGAGACAGATCGGGCTCACTTCTGTTGTGTGATGCCCTGCTGATCGTCAATGGAGTCCTGACAAATAGAAGTCATCGCATTATCAGCACTGGCCCAGAAAATGGCGCCCATTTCTCCAGTACTGCAGGAAATTCTGTCAGTTCTTTTACTAATCCATCCTTTCCATTTATGCTAGAGAAGTGACACCAAATTCCTGTTATTATTTCACAGCCTTTACAGCGAATCGGCTTCATTTTCCATTGTTTCTAACCTTTCCACCTCAGGGGCCGACGGTGGAACTGGATCAGACACAACACTAAAACCTTCCGATGCACGCGCTGAGGGAAAACTGTCTTACGTCAACATTAAGCCAAATGATGCAACTAATAATCACAATCCAGCTGCCCCTGTGTCCACTCCTTAGAAGCTGCTCTCACTCAATTTCCCAATGAGAGTCCAAAGCTCCTCTCCACTTAGTCCCCACAAGACCAGAGCAGAGTGAGAGTCAGCTTCAGAATCAGAGCCTCATTCAAATCGCTGCTCCTTCGGCCGACTGGCAAAGAGCCACTGAATTGAATCTCGTCCCCTGAGGACTTCTCAAAGGCCGGCAGTGTATTGAGGAGAGACCCGGACGCCTGACATTTTCCCCGCTGTTGACGTGAGGCAGAGGAAAAGAAAGCCGCTGATGTGACGTTTGGCTTCAGAGTCTCAGTATATTGACCACGTCTCCCAGGACTCAAATATGATGTCGCTTCCTGTCCTGTTTTTATAGACCCAACCCCCCCCCCCCGTCTGTAAGTGTCTGCTAGATTCCCTCCCAGGGGCCAAAAACATGCAGGTCAGCTGGAGCAGAAACTTTAAATTGCCTCTAGGTGTGACAGAGAGTGTGAAACGTTGTCTGTCATGTCTGTGAGACTGACTGTTCAAGCGCAATCCTCTAAAAACCCGACATCCCGGGATTTGTTTCAGCTCTTTGTGCTCCTGCTAAGAAACCGTATGACGCGATGAATGACTTGTCAATTCTCCAAACTAAACCTCTCGTCTCAGTAATGACAGCAGCAGCCGGCTTTGTGATTGACTCCAATAATTATGACTCCTTTAACGTTAGATTCTACAAAAAGGTACAACTGTGACTCGCTGAAAAACAAAAGGAACAGAAAAACGTCTGTGACGGCATGAGGGGGCATCGGTGTGCATAGCGTGGATGATGCAAAAGTCACTGTCATTTATCTCCGGAGTGTCACGCAGCGGAGCCCCGGTCCCGAGTGAGCAGCCAAAGCTCACTGCCACGTCAAATCAAGACAAAAAATGAGGATGAAGAGCAACGGAAACATCTAAATGACAAGCAGACACAAGTCAGATCAGATTTCCATTCAGCGTTACGTTCTGTGGATCCTGCTCTGCTATTCAAACCACTCTGCTGTCAATGAAATGGACTTTCTTCACAGTAAAACCGTCCTGGTGCCCGGATCAGTCCTTTTCTTCCAGCCTGAGAACCCCAAGTGTTAGAACAAATGGAAGGCCCATTTCCAAAACAATGTCAAAGAGGCAATGAGGGGTAAACATCCTTAATAATTTTCCAGATGAAGCCGTGCTCAGTTCAAAGATAAATGCTTTTTGTCAACATGGAAAATAATAGACCTTCTTAAATTTCAAGATTGATCTGCAAAAGCTTCCCTTCTAACAGCAGAGGAAGAAGCCATTCATGTCCCTATCCTGTCACCGCACACACTTTCCACATCACATGAGGACCAGCTACCAGATGGAGGTTCTCTGACCTCTCCTTTGTCTGACGGGAGCCTGCTGCTGACCACAAGATAAAACCTGTTTACGGGGCCACCTCAGGTTCCCTGCAGCCCACCATGGGGCCGGATGAATAAAAATCAAACCGAGGCAGGATCACATGGGTCACGACGGTGAGATGTTTGTATGTGATGGTGCGGCTCTGCTCGGGAACCTTCCTGCCCTTTAACGGGAACACAGGAGCCGCCCGAGGCGGGGGGGGGGCAGGAAAGGCCTCCAGAGAAACGCCATCCGAGGCAGACAGGACAGTCAAGTGTGTGAAGGAGGGGCTTCTGCCGCGAACACACACACACACACAAAACATCACTTCACTTGTGTGCTGTATTTTCACTGGGTTCTGGCGTTCGGAGTAGTTTAGGCTTAATATGCTGATGGGGGCTGCTCCTCCCTGACGCTGCTGCTCACACTCGCATACAGAGCAGGCCGACCGGGGATGAGCTGCGGCTCTAATTACAGCCCGTCTGTGCAGCACTTTCACATCGTCTTTATGAGCCTTTATTTGTGCCTTACAACATAACTTATTGCAACAAATGAATGTTGAATCAAAGGCATTCAACACAGCCAGAATCAACCCTGGTGACCCCCTACTTATTTGATTTTTTTAGGTGTTGAGCCTCTGGGTCCTTTGGAGAAACTTCTGTAGGAAGATTTAAAACAGGATAAATACCCTACGAGTACTAAATGTAATCCACTGTTGCAGTTCATAGAAATAAACAACCACTGGGAGTAAAGGGATCTAAATTGGGTTAACAAAAGATCAGCAAAGACATTTTGAGAATATTTACAGAATATTTGTTATATAGTAGTAGTAAGGAAACAAATGAAAAACAACATCATCTTAAATTATTGGTGAACAAATTCCCAAATTCCACATAAACCTGCTCTCCCTCACAAATTTGTTTCCTGTCAGACTGCAGAGCACATCTGAACCGAAAAAACAGAAAATGTCCCCATTAAGACAAAATCTCCATTTCCCAACTGCTGTTCGTCTCTAATAAAATCAGACTGCCTCATCTGACAAAAATGGCCATCTAAGGCACGTGAGGAGCACATCTGTGCACCGACTCCAGCTGCACTGGCACGGCCAGCAAAGAAGAGCAGTCCAGTTCTGACCGAGGCCGGCTGGAACTGCAGCCTCGCTGAGAGGATGCTGTCCGTCCTGGGACCTTTGACCCCAGTTTCCATGCATGTGGAACAACTCCATTCAAAGACTTCTTGGCCCCCTGAGGCTGGAACTGCAGGTCAGTTTGTCAGCGGCTGATTTATTCATGCATTCATTTATTTAGTTTACAGAGGTGGAATAAACCTTCAAGCCATCCATCACTTGGACAGATTGGAATATGAGGTGAAGCAACATAACTAAATGTGAAAAAAAGAGGACCTTCCATTCGAAAACTGCCCTCCGTCCAGGGAGAAGCCAGAAAAACAAACAGGAAGGTTTGAGTTCGGGCAGAGCTACGGAGTTTCAGTTCATTTTCTGGAAATGGTTTATTTAGTTGTCACCCGTCACTGTAATGACATGCTTAGAGGTAAAAAATATAGCCAGCCTGAAGCCATCGCTGTGGAAAATAATCATACATCTGCTTCTCATGACGTTGACATGAATACTGAGAGCACAGTCAAACATCAGTAGATGATGTATGGACACAGATTCTTTCAGGATCAGTTATATTGGATATTTTTCTGAATATTGACTGACTTTTCATTTCCTTCTTTGACCCATTTTGATGATAATGTTCACATTTCTTTTTGTATTCTTTGAAAATATTTGTAATAATAATAACTGATGGTATTTTCTCAAGGTTAGCAAAATGTCAAGCAATTGCTCCAGTTGTAATGAAGAAAAGAAGTTTGCTATTTCCAGCAGGAAATATCTCAAATGTAAAAAAAAAAAAAAAAAATAGCTTGTTATTTTGGGAATCTTTCTTTCCCAGAGACCAGCTGCCAGGCAACCGCTAGACGTTCCAGAGAGGTAACCTTACCAGTCAGGAAACGTCCTGCGTATGAAGCAGAACATGTGCTCTGATTAGCTACACAGCGGACTTACACCTCAGCAGGAAGGTGCTCACATCCTTAAAGAAAAGACAAGTCAAGAAGCCTGACAAAGGCTGGTAAAAAAAAAAATCGTTTTTTTTCTTTTTCCATTTAAGATAAAGGTTTCTGCTGCTCCTACAGAGGCTTTGACAGGGCTTCAGGAGCCTGGGTTAATAATTCAGAGCAACGGCATCATGTAGGAAGCGAGGCTTCAGTTTGCAAATGGGATGTGATCCCTCTCTGGGTATTTGATCTTAAAAAGCTTGGACATGACTGAAACAACATTGAATTTTCAGTAGGAAGCCAGAAAATTAGCCCATCACTCAAGCAGTCAATCAGCTTTGGAGAAAGCAGCAAAAGCTGGGAGCCAAATTGACTGGAATCTTTATATTCCAGTCAAAGCTCAAGTTTATTCAAACTTAATGTAATCAGGGTTCAAAAATAGAATCACCTCCTTTTAATGCCCCCTTTTCGTCTTTCACTTCTTTTTTTCTCCCCTTGTTATCTCTCGGCTGGTCGGCGGCATCGCTGGCTGCATTCTGACGCTCCGTCTGTTGCCCTTGGATGATGGATGGGGTGATGGACGCTTGGTTGCCACGGTAATTTGATGGATGGTTTAACAACTGGTACAGGGGCTGAGAGAACATACCAACACACACAGACGCACATGCCAACATACTCCTCTTGGAGTGTGAGGGATCAGAAGGCCACATACAGTCACGACTCTGTCTGTAGCTAACACAACTAACCCGTGACGGAGAGGCCGCACACACGCCCAATCACATCTCCACTTTAGCTGACCATACCCTTCTGATGAGATATCCAGAAAGTCAGGGCAAGGATAACAGTCTATGTCAGTGTCAACCAGACAGAAAAAGATGGTTGCTGTCCTCAGAGGGGGGAGGAAGCAGCTTCTGAGGCTCGACGCCAAAGCTCTGTCAGGTTCCCAAACCTACCCAGTCACGGGAAAACACACAACCTGCTCCACTCAGGACCGGTCACGGGA
>JABUIW010000062.1:992871-1006258 GCA_013363375.1 Menidia beryllina
AATAAGCGGCGTGGACTGTTTACTTCTCACAGACGAGACCGATTGTTTTCATCAGAGGAAATAAACAGAGGTCTTTTTAATATTGAATTGCACGAATAAGTAGCACAACTCTTTCAATTCTTTCACTGGATGGAACTATTTTTAATGTGCTTTTAAAATATTTATTCCTTCCCCAGAAAAATGACGAAGAGGCACATTTTCTGCATAAAGTGGCTGGAGTATCCTTTAAAGGCGTGAGTATAGAATATATATTTTCAGTCCTTTTAAACAGTTCTTGGTATTTCCCGCTGAAACCTACAAACCATTTTCTCTCATAAGAATCAGAATTATCGGCCTTAAGTGAATACTTAATACCTCTGATTAAATTACTTCCAAGGCCTCTCAAATCATTGGAGCCTGGAGACTAAAGATGTACAACTGCAAATTGCAAGGGAAAGGAGTACGGTGGGTAGGCAGTGACTTATTTTATACTCCTAAATTTGTTTGTGAAGCATTTACATGTTAAAGGATCCTCATGTGGCAACACATCTAACTTTCTACATGTTGACAGAATAAAGAAACTCCCACAAGTACTAGAAAATAAATAAGAAAATAGTTTCAGGCTCTACAAATTTGTCAATGTGCAGTTTCTTAAGTTTTAGCTAAAAAGTAATCATGTATTAAGCCTCCTTCTCACTTTCATTTTTAATCAAATCTGACATTTACAGGTGTGCATGTCTCCGTCTGTTGCTCAGAAGCTGTCCCCATTAAATCAAAAACAGTCTGAGATGCTCATGTTTTGGTTCAAGAATCCCTCAGAGGGCCTTTGTCCTGACAGTCTGATATGGATTTGACAGACAGTTATTTAAATAACATCCCAGGGGAAAAATGATCACTGCTTCTGTCACACGCTCACAAGCTAAGTTGTGTGTTCTAGTTTAGCACAAACTGTAAAGACAGGACAAATCCATTTGATAACTATCGTTAAACCACTTACGAGTTATTTTCCTGCATAGATTCTTTATGTGGACCTGACACACACGAAGGCCACCACTGGGGAAACCAGTACCGTTTTAATGGAAAAAAACATGTCCACGTCAGCCAGGGGGCAAAAGTGACCTTTGGATGTACATTTTACCGGCGCTTTGTCACTTGGCTCCATATGAAACCCACTGGCTGCTCACAGGGGTGGAGTGGATGTCAGAGTTTTCGTGGTTCCCGTCTCGGTGCTGTCCACTGTAGGCATGAGTCAGAGGAAAGGTTAGGGCAGAGCTGTCACAGCCCGGAACGGAGAGCTTCTGCTTCTTCCCCGCCAATTTGTCTCTGTCTCTATCAAAGTCACTCTCCAGGCCAAACGGCAGAATGAAAACCTTGTAGCAGGAAGTGGGATCTGTCAGTTATTCAGTTATTTATTGTTTCGATCTGTAAGAGTCCTCTGGAAAGCAGATGCCAAGTACAAAGTTGATGCTCTGTAAGATCATCCGACTGCTTACAGCAGCTTGGATTGATTCCTCTTCTGTCCACTCACAGCTGGCTCTTTCTCTCTGTTCTGTTAACGGGCCCATGCCATGATCACTAGATTATCTTTTTTATGTTTTAATCCCGGCTCTGTTTTTCCTAACTAAGCAGCCAAAGCAGCTTGGATCGACAACGAATCAAAATTCTTATTGGGTTCTTAAAATACCAACACATCCAGTGAAACTAACATCGTGAATGTGTTTGAACAATGGAAACGAGGATTTAAGGCAGCTCAGGACAAATCTAGTGCTGGAGGGAAGGGCTTCCAATAAGGTAGATTTTGAAATGCCAACTTTTATGTGGTATTGCATAAAAAAGAAAGAAATGGGGAGAAAAAAAACCCTAAAGAAAATCATTTTAACATCTTTAAATTTTCATCAAAGTAATGACTGCACCCTAAAACCTGTTGTTATACTGGCCTTTAATCATTTCTAAAATATTGATCTGACCTACAGTTTATTATCACTGGAAGGCATGAACAGAACCTTTATCATTATTGTATGTTAATGTGGTATTTTATGCCATTACAGAAGTTTATGCGGGCCCCAAAATCTGCCCGTTTGGAAAATTACTCCCAAAGAAAGCAAGTTCAAAAAACTGAGAAGGTTCAAAAGCAGCTTTGCTTTATTGAAGAATATTTCACTAGACTTTATTTAAATAACTGAAAGTCAAATAGAATCTTTTTTAAAACTATTAATGCTAAATCTCCAACACGAAAATAGAACTGAAGTTATTTTACAAATGCTGTCACAGAAAGGCTTCAGACACCATCTGAATCTGGTTTCTGAGCTTCTCAGCTCAAAGCAGAAACGTACCCGTCAAGATGTGGAACTTTGAGTTTTTGTAGGCAGGAAATGAAAGGGTGAGGTGACTGGGGACTCTTTTTAGTGGTGTCTCAGTCAGCATGTGGTGCTGTTGTACAGCAGGATGAGGGCCCGAGCAGAACTCTGTGCTCATGGAGAGAAAACATAAACATGTCAGTGTGACTAACCGACGCCATTTGAACCTGTTTGGGGAAACAACTGAGCTCTGTGCCACGAAAAGAAGACGAGGCGCATCAGGTTTTGGAGGGTAAGACAAAGCGGCGTTGGAAATGGATCCCTGTGGAAGTTTCGATGTCGGTTACCATGAAAACGATAGCTCTGATTTATGGAAAAAAACACCACCACTGTGGTTTTTGGTTGAACTCCAGTTCAATTAAGTTTCGGATTTTTTAGATGGCTTGTGGTTCTGCCAGCAGGGTGTTTAATTGTAGCTCTGCTTGAACCACTGTTACCATGGTAATCTGCCCTTTTTTGTCGACTATAGAATAAGAGTTGCTGACACCAGGCGGCGGTGAAAGAAGGGGCTTTTCACTGGCGTGGGTAAAAACCCTGCTATTGCAGTTAGGGTGATCATTTCATTAAGTAGTCCCCATCAAACAGCATCGCAGAGAGCCTGATGCTATTAGGACGCTGGCTGCACGTAGCGGAGAGTTTTGTGGGATACTGAGGACCATTTGTGGAGACTCTCTTCAAAGGCGTGCTGGGGTGATACGATTATTTTGTTTGAGTCTTGTTAAACGCAGATGAGCAGCCAGCAGAAACTTGTTTGTATTCAGGCTCCAGCAGCGAGGAGCTGGTAGATAAACACCAAAAATCTTTGCCTTTACACTGCTGCCAGTCGGTGAAATGACAGAAAATGGAGGACTAACAAGCTAGATGGTTGAAATGGGGCAGCTTTGTTGAACCAGGGCCAGTTCAGAGGGTAACCCCACACTATTGGTTTGGATTTCATCACGCTTTAATCCTCCCTGAAGGAAAGGCATGTCATTGTAGGGAGAGGGATTCTTACAGAGAAGCATTAGGCTAACAATACCACAGAAAGACAAATGGCTTTTTGAAGGAGGAGAACAGAGAACAGAACTATTTTGTTGGTTGACAATGAAGCCTGGAATGGTCCCAGAATCCCTGCTGTGTTTGTGCAGCTCGGCTCACCTGAAAGATGGAAACAATTCCTTTATTCTGAGACTTTGCGTTACTTTTACGAGCATTCTGCTCCGTAATGAATTTTTATCATAACCATAAAAGCCGTTAATGCCTCCCTAAATCTGCTCTTAAGGATGTACTCAGCTCTAAGCTCTGACGTATTGTTTTCTGCCTCATTACTTTGTTTCTAGAATGACCCAGTAAAAGTGTGGTGCGCATCTCTGTTGCAGAGTGTCTGTAATCAGCTTTGATACTGCTGTTTGCTGCAGTTTCTGAGTTCTATTCAGATACGGCTTGGACATATACACTCACTTCACTGAGGCAGACGATGCATCGCTGGATGGAGAGCAGCTTCTGCTCCTACATTTCATAAGCTGGAACTTGGGGATGCTGGGGTATCGGGCTAACTCCCACCTGGCTCAGGAATGTGTCTGTCTGAAAGAGGCAGGCCTGAGAAGCCCGCCTAAGCCGATTAACCTCCAATAAAACAAAGCTGGACGGGCCGACGGAGGCCTTTGTGTGGAACACATGTTGATTCAGAGTTGTGTTGCATCCACCTGTGATGTAACTTGTATGTTTTTAGAGCAACGAGGGCAGTAACAGGGTTTAATGAGTGCTGTGTATTATGTTGGGGGGGGGGGGGGTTCAGTGGCCACATACTTTACTTTCAGACCTGGCATTTTGCAACTCATCTGCTTTTCTTGCATTTATGTTCCGGCTCCAACAAGCCAGTAAGTCAGACTACAGTTATTGTCCAGCGGCACAGCACGGGAGAAGAATCCAATTACTGGTTGAATTATGTCCAGTTCTGCTACCAGAGGTGGTAATGTGCTCCTCTCAGCTCGTTAGCGTTAGGTTTGTTCCACGCTGACCTGTTCCGCCACCAACTAAAACCAAATTGAACGGCTCGGTGACCAGAAATTCTGGGCCATGTCAAGATGTACATTGGATTTTTTTTTTGTGGTTTTTTTTTTTTTTCCCTGTTTTTTTTTTTTTTTTTTTTTTACAGCTTAGGTGCTTGTTATCTTGTTACCAGCTTCCACTTCTTTAATTTAATCGCACATTATCATCAGAGGCCATTAAGTAAGAGACGACACTAAGTCCTCATTAATCTTATTTAACATCCAAGCAACCAAAACGTCATAGCAACCGCATAGCAACACACAAACATCCACTTTCCAACCGTCTCCCACCCCCTCAGCAACCACTTCAACACGACATGGATATTGGCTTCCAGACATCGTTTTCAGAGACCATTATTTGCATGGTGAGCTCCGATAATCCCCACTTGTGACTCCAGTGCAGCTTGGAAACTCATGACATTAATCAAAGCTATGACATTATAGGTACCAAAAAGCAAAACGAAATTATCCTAAGCAAGAAAATGTTTCAGAATGTGGAAGTCAATAAGTGCCTCGACATCCCTGGCCCATCCTCAAAGAAGCCCAGAAAGCACTGCCTCGGGAAATATCAGAATCAATTTCATTTAATGATCACAAATTTGCTTAACATTCAAGTTGGGTTCCCCACTGTTAATCTACATTACAATTTACAAGCTGTAGCCGAGTGTAAAAACACCACACTCTGTTTTGCGAAGCCCAATTTGCATCATTTACAGACGTGCTTTCTAATTCCTGCTCCCAGTACAGCAGGCCGTTGGCAGGCGGACGGAGGGATGATGGTTTCTGACAGGAGAAGCCGCTGCCTCGGACGGAGGGATGTTTTATTTGTCGTTATTTGTTGGAGCCGTTTCTTTCAGGGGTCTGGAGGAGGATGGAGGATTAATGTTTCCGTCGGAGGAAGCTGCTCCACAAACAGACAGCGTCTCACTTGCCTTCGGGCTCAAACAAGGATTTTAATACGAGGGCGCCGCGGTAACAGAGACACGGGGAGCGCATCCAGCAACAATTTGTAAGGATAAAAATATGCATGTGCGGCTTTCGGGATCGGCACGTCTTGCATACTTATGAGCTGAAGAGAGGACCTTATCCTAGTACTTTGAAAAAAAATTCAATTCAGCCAAAATGGCTTAACTGTCTCATTTCTGTCCTTCACAGCGATTTGGTTCATTCAGTGCTGAAGAGGCCGAGTGTGGAATGATGGTGTAAGCGTCAGATTTCTGACAGCTCAGTGCTCTTCAGTTCCCTCCACATCAACATTTTCCATCTTCTGCCACTCTGTTGTGACCTGCTACGGGTCAGGAACTCGCCAACTGTCTTATTTCTGCTCATCTGGGAGCAGGTCGGGGGGCAGCGCTCTGAGGGGAGACATCCCCCACCCCGGCCTAAACCCGCAGCCCTCTCCAGAGGTACAGCCAGATGTTCCGGGCCAGCTGGGAAATGCAACACCTCCAGCAGGTCCATCCGTCGGTCCAAGAGCCCATTTCCAAAACACCTCCTCTGGCAGGCAGCCAGGACCCGCCTCGCATCACTAACCTCATTTCAGTCCGAAATTCTCTGGACTGGTGAACAGAATCTGGTCCAGATTCCAGATATTTGGTGCTGAACATCTTTGAGCATGTTTTTTTTCTCACTTCAGAGGATTAAATACATCACTAAGAGCTGCTAATGCACACCGATGAGGAAAAACTACACAGGAACTTTGTGATCTGTACAAAGATGTGGTTTTGGTTTTTCCTAAATGCTCCCTGATAGAACAACAACAACCCAGTGATGCTTTGCCATCTTCCATCATCTGAAATAGGATATGTATCTATAAAGAGATATCTACTGAGGCTGCTGAAGAACCTGATGCTAAATCACAGGCCAGTCCTTTAAAAGCAGATAAAGAGAGTTTAGCACGAATCCAGAGATGCTTTTTGTCTCATTCTGCCTTCCTATCAGCATCAACTTCTCCCCATAAATCTCCTCAATTTCCCATCTAATTCTATGAGTTTGGCCTTTCAGATAAAACTCTTAACAATTTCCCTCAATGCACAAATTGGCTGTTGGTTTATCAACCTCATATTTGTCCCTAAATTGAAATTCTTACAGGTTTGTGAGCTTATACGCACACACACTACATCACTGGGACAACCACAAAAAATCAATCTTCCAGCTTAGCCCTCTTCTGTTTCAAGTGTTTATCTAGAACCTCATTCCGCTGCCATCCAGCTGTGCTGAGAGTCCAACATGCCTCTGATAACAAAACAATATCCTCTGAGCAGAAACCCTCTCACCTTTAACCGGCATTGTGTTGGTTTCTGTTGCCCCCCTTCGGTTTATCCCCTCAAGCCTGGAGTTGGTCTTTTGAATTTTTCCACTTGGGGAAAAAACAAATGAAAATAACACCCCGCATTCAGTCTGTTACAACTAAAAACCCTTTGGGGAATTTTGAAACACAGCTCTCCCTCATCATCAGGCCGCAGACGGATCTGAGAAACTACACACCAGTGAGAAAACTGTACCACAGAATAAGAAACGCCTGGTATGAGTCAGTGCATTTGAATGTTACTGAACCTAAAAACTCCCACCCTAATGAATTAAATGAGCCGTTTAATTTACAAGGAGTTGAAGAGACTCTAAAAGTCAAACTAGATGTGAATCACAGAAAATCCTCATTTAGAAAATGACCCAAACCAAATTTGGTGAGAATGCAGAACAGGTGTAAGAATCCATTGTGGTGTTGTTGTTTTTTTCGGGGCAGGGGGGGTGGTTTCTTTTTAGAATGACTACAATCTACGTATTTTTACAGCAGAAGTCATGTTACACCCCCAGTGGGAGATTCTAACAAATCAGCGGTCTCCACCGTTCACTGTTTTTTTTAATTATTAGCGCGACTGGTTTGGAAGTTTTCCCAACTAAACACAAAGTGTCTGGTGTGAGGTGCGACTAGCATGGGGGGGGGACAACTGGGCTCTTCCACAGAGCAGCAAAGGGCCAGTGCACAGCTCAAACATTCAGACAGGGGACGGGGGGGCAGGCCGGGTCCAGCATGGAACAACATGACTAGCTTACTCCTCAAAACGCCCGTGTGCCTCCCTGACAGGACATGGTCAGGTGTCCGATCCCCTTTCACAGATGGACGGTGCTCCTTCGGGTCTGAGGCTCAGAGCCAGCCTCTGGGCTGCGTTCCCCCCCCCCTCCTGCCAGTCCCAGCGCTCCCTGGGCAGAAGACCGGCACAGTGGCCAGAGGTTCCCAGCCTCCGGAAATAGCTGCAACATCCACGACATCCACCTCCAGGTGCCCCCCCCCCGTCTACACGCGTGTCCTTTCTTTGCTTTGTTTTGCCTTTGATAAATGTGAGATAATGGAGTTTTTGAAGGGCAAAAAAAATATAAATGGAAAGGACCAAAAATAAAGATTAATCAGTTCATTCTGAAACCAGTTCAAAAGCCTGGCGCAAGCACAGCGTTGGAGGATGGTGATGGTTATAAATCACCCAGATATGATTCATCATTAAAGCAGCATTTCACCAAAATTATCATTCAGTAACAAGGAGACAAAGACGGTGTGTGTTTGTGTGTGTTGGACTGCTGTCCTTGAGTTCCTGGCAGATGAGATGGATGAGTTGTAATTACGCTGATGGGAAGATGATCGGAGGAGTGAAAGAAGAGGAGAAACAAGGTTGCGTGTGTATTTGTCCTTGTAAAAGAAGTTGGATACGTGCGTGTGCATATTTCTGATCTGAGTATTATGACGAGGCATCAGGTGAAAGCAGGAGGAGACGGTTTAAACTTTCAAAGCAGAATCAAAGCAGACAACATGAAGACTTAAGAGGGCCAAATGGAAAAACTGCCTTTGGTCCATCTCCAGGTACCGACCAGGGCTCAAAACGGAACTGGCTGATTATTGACCTAAATAGTCAAAACAAGCTACAAACTGAAGTGCTGCAGAGCAGCATGTATGTGCCATGATGAGAACCCCAAACCAGGAACTGGGAGAACCGCAGAACTTTTGTTTACCATGGACTGCTTCTATCAGAAGGCTATGCTGTAACATAATCTTAAGTAGCAAAACCACACGATGGATACAAATAAAAATGTTAGAGAACACAAGCGTGTTGAAACCCTTGTTGGAACAATGGCTGGGTGAGGACTGGGTTGTTGGAAAAGCCCAGTTTTTCCCACTTTCGCCCCCTGTCCAAGACTTTAAATGAAAAGGGCAGCCCGTTTCTAGGTTTGGCATTTGTCATTGATGGTCCACGTCTGACAGATCTGAACTCCCATCACATTCAAGTGTTCTCTCCCAGCCGAATGGGGAGAAGAAGGAAGTAATGAAACCATGACGGCCTGTCAGGAGACAAGTTAATTATCTCTTATCACAGGATAGCTAGCTGATATCTTCGGTTTCCATCTTAATTACCATGTCGCCCTAAGATAACAAATGTTATAGACTTAATTATATCATCTGCAGACATTAAACTGGGATATCCAGAGGTAGACCTTTGAGGTTTCAAAATACAGATTATCTCAGACAAGCGTTTCTCATGTGTGGTATTTTAAGTCACAAAGCCTTATGTATCAATGTAATCATGGCAGAATCAGACAGAATTAAGCTTTGTTTTTTCCTGAGACAACTTTAACGTGCCACTTTATCAAAATGATGCACTGTGCTCTCAAGAGCTCCCCATTATGCGAAGATAAGACTTTAAACGGGGACAATACTCAGATGTGTAGGCAAGTGAAGCACGCTGTTGACTGGTTACAGCACCAGATATTACAGAGCAACTGGAAATAATAAAAAGCACTATTCAGACCAGAGGTCGGGCTCTGGTTGCTGTTAAAGGCAGTGCATCAAAAGCGAATGTGCAGAATGCCGCAAAGCTCACAGCCACACACTGTTTAGGAAAACATCCGACGACAACACATAACTGCCTTAATCAAGCTGAATTAAAGCAGTTACTCCGGCGTTGTGCTTTGTTTTGTCACGGTGGCATGAAATATAAAGCTATTACTCCCCAATCAGAGCTTAATTATGTCAATTATTGTGTGATGATAATGACTGCAGCTCATATTTCGTGTTCTAACCCCAGAGATGAGGACTGATTAATGAAACGCAGTTAGAGACCATGAGAGGAAAGGCTTGTGGGCTCTGAGCTGCATCCACAAAGGCTGCCTGGAGACAGACAGGAGCTCCAAAGAGAGCAGAGCAGAAATGATAGCCCCAATCACAATCAGCTTTTCATATTTGGGATATAAATCACTGTCTCAAAGTCATGCAGGAGTCTTAGAACAATACATGGGAAAACAAAACCGTCTTAGCAGAGGAAGACGGTTTGATTGTGTATTAATTCTGTGTTATTGCTTTCTGTCTTAGTTTACCAGTCTACACCATTTACAGTTTCCTGTAAAAGAAGCAGCTATAAGTGCAGAGGGTCGGTACTGACCGTCACGCCGCCGTCCGTCTGCGTCTCCCTGTAGGTGAAGTTGCAGACGGCCCAGGCCAGGTAGTACGTGGACATGCGCGGCGTCCGGGCAAAGCGATTGGTCACCCAGCCGTCCTCGTCCGACAGCAGGCTGTGTTCCACCGGCATGTTGGAGAGGGAGGTGTACTGAGGGTCGTGCCGGAGGCTCAGGGAGAAGGTGGCCTTGTAGACGGGCTCGTCGAAGCAGGGGAAGGCCTTCCGGGCGTGGATGGGACTGAACTGAGTCACCGCCAGGTAGCTGGGGACACAAACGGAACACCAGCCGGTCACAAGACGGGAAAACAGAAACCTAAATAAAGCATCGCAAAAAGAGGAGGAGTGAGTTCTGGAGAATCTAATTTGACCCGGAGCGGCTCCTGCCTCTGATGGGACCTGCGTCAGCGCCCAGCCCGACTGGACTCTGGGCTCAGGTGGTGATCAGTGGCAGAGAAAGAACGAGGCGCCAAACACCGAGGGTCCACTAATGCCAAAACTCTGCTTTCCTCATGAGGGGAAAACCAAATCATGTGTGGGTTTTTTTAAAAAAGCTCTGCTCTTTCCACACCAAGGCTTGAGTGGCTGAGCGTGAATTCTGGGAGGATTCCCGGCGGGCTGCTTAGAGTTGGGTCGCTGCTGCCGGGAGAAACAAAAGGCGCCTGCTCTCATAGAAATCTCAGACCAATTATCACAAGTCGTTGCCGAGGTCTGCGCTGATCCCGGTACGAGCTCCTCTGTGCTCCTGGGCCAGAAACACACTCGAATGGATGCGTGCACTACTTCAGCCGCATCACGCCGGTTTATTTGCTCTGCGAGTACAGATTTCTTGTTCCACACCGGAGACTGGGTCAAACTTTATGCTGAGCCAATTCACCCCTCCCAAACTGTCAAAGGGGCACAATACAGTCAAAGTCCAGCTCCAACGTACATTTTAAGTCGTCTGACACAGAAACAAAAGTAGATCTAAAAGCAGCAAGTGGACCGTACAATGACTTTATATCTTTGAAACATGTCAGATCAATTAACTCATTCGCTGCCAAAGACGTCTATAGACGTCTTTTCAAATCCAACCGCTGACTGCCAAAGACGTCTATAGACGTCTTTTATGTTTTTCAATGCGAGTGGCTTGGGGGACGATCGGCGAAAGTTTTTCCGTAAATATCGGCTTCTAGACAGAGTATGTACTAACAAATTTACCCTCTAGGTAGCTGTGCCACTTTTGATGGAAGATTAGCATAGATTGTAAGCAAATAAAAACAAACGCAGTGGTTCGCTATGAGAGAAGTCTGAAGGTTGTGAATGGCAGGAAGAGGCTCGTGTTAGTGTGGACTGTAGAGCACAGCCTCACCTCTAAAGAACAAAGTACATAAAGTACAAATATGAACCACAGAGCAAAGTATGAGCTGTTCCACGCCTTAGTCATTCTATTTTGTCCACAGGACAAAAGGAAATAAAAAAATGAAACTCAAGGTTTTTACAGAGGTCCACACTGATTCCTATTTACAGATGGTTATTTCTGTCAGTTTCTTGACATTCAGCTGAACCTCATCGCTCTGATTCTCTGAGGAATATCGGAGTCTGCTGACGGGGGGCTTTTGAGTGGCACGAGCTAATAAGAGGAACAGACTGAATTTTATTACACAGCTGCAGTAACTCTGCTGGCAGCTGAATGGGATAATTCCAGTCTAGACTGGATTAGCAGGAGATGCAGCAACTGTAGGCGTGGATATGCAGGTTCTTAAGTTAATAGCTTATCACAGTGTGTAACAACCGGCAGAGAGGAAGGCAAATTTAATATCTGCAACCTGATCTGGGAGAACAAGGAGTGTGATTTGTTCTGAAAAGTCTAGATCTGGTGACAATAACACAAGTGAGGTGCTGTATAAAGCTGGCTGAGCCCAGAAGCTCAGAGTCTGCTGCAATCAGAATGAAGTTACTCAAAAGAAGATCTGCTGAACATGGGAGGGTGAGACACTGGGGACAGTTTTTTGGTTTTGTTACTTTAAAAATCAAAACGCATTAAATCAGCAAGGCGTCCATACATCTGTCCGTCAGTCAGATGTCTGGTTACCAGTAGACACCATCACTTCTGTCAGATTCAGAGTACAGATATGACTAAATCTGGTTTTTATACCTAACTTAGAAAATGTGCGAGTCAATAAAACGGATTCAAACTGATTCAAACAGAGCAACAACAGGAAGCTTCGTATAGATGACAGGCAGTTTAGCAGGAGGACACATGGATGGAGCTTCTGGGGCCAGTGGGGCGTGACCCTCTGTAGCCCTGGCCGAACCGGCAGAGCACGGCTTCAACTGTAAAACCCCCAATTACACTCAAGTCCTATTGCTTCTGAAGGCAACTTTTCATCCGTAAAAGTATCAGAATGTGTCAGATTTCAGTTCTAGTCAGAGGACCTCATGGGCCAACTCACCGATGCCCATCCAGGTCCCATTCTCAGTCCAACTAGGTCCTTTCTGTGGCTTCTCCATTTCAGGAAATCTTATTTCCCCATTTACTTTTTTATTTTATTATTTATTATTTCCACTTTATCTTTCCTCCAGGGTCTTTCTCACTTACCATTTTTTTATCTCTTTCTTGACCCCTCTCTCATTTCAGATCACAGGTCTGTGTCAGTATATCTGATACCTGGGTGGGTCCAAACCGTCATCTCCACAGGGGAAAATGGGTTTTTGAGGCAGGCAGAGAGGAGAAATGACATCTGTGGCCGCTCTTTTCCACCACAGCTGCTCGTAATTTCGTTGAGCAAAATGCTGCCGCCAGCATTTTATTTGGTTTGTTCAGCCATATTTCACATTGGTTTAATTCAGCTGCTGCATCTTAAATCAGTGCCAACTGTTCAGGTATGTGGATGATCTTATAATAATGATAACAAAAAGAATAATAGTGACAGCAATGCAAAACATCTTAGATCTTCAACATTATTGAAATTTTACACAATCCAACCCTGCAGAGGAGCTCTGCACCTCAACCAGAGCCCCCCATTTAGGTGTATCATTGAACAAACCTCCAGCTATTTGCGTTGGTCAAGCTGGCCAAGAGCACCTCCACTAATATTTTACAAGAATTCTTTCAACACTTTTTCAACTAGGCTTGACAGAGACTCAGCGCCATCACATCCAGTCCACCAAAATAGGAAATCCACATAAAATCCAGATTAATAAATAGTTAAAAAGATTTCAAACCTGTATAAACCATGTGAGCGCTTGGCTTTTGCTCTACCGAATCTTACATGGCGCCATTTGCTAAAGAGCCCTTCTGATCAGCTGTTAAAGTTTGGCTAACTCCTTCCTATTCATTTCTGAAAATGCCAGTTATTCACCTGCAAGTCAACCTCCCCTTTTAGTTGTGGGTGGTTCATATGCTTACTGATGCTCTATTGGTCAGTAAGAAATAGGAAACATTCACAAGAACATTCCTGTAGACGACGCCGTTACAACCCGGTGAGAGGAGCTAAACATTCTGTTTTAAACCACCAAAATCTGTTCTACTAAGCTAACACAAAACAAACAAAATTTAAAGAGAAGGGTAAAAAAGGTCAAAATGGACATGTAACCTGTG
>JABUIW010000062.1:1006268-1028352 GCA_013363375.1 Menidia beryllina
GTTGGAATATTCCACTGAGCTGAAGGGGGCAGAAAACGGGATCAATGCAGCCAGAGTCGCAGGTCTCACACGGTTAAAAAGAAAAAAAGAACAATTTGGTGTTGGTGGAGACCTCCATTACCCTCCTACGCCGTGTGTGTTTGTGTGAGTGTTGCAAAGGCTCCCAGAATGAATGCATTTATTAAGTTGGTCCAGCTGACAGCCATGTTAGATAGGCTCCCCTCTGACACCGGCTGCAGAGTGGGTGAGCACACTATTGATCTGAAACCTCTCATCGCAACGTCGGATTACTCCATCAGTTTCAGGGGGGAAAACCAGGGAGGGAAGGCAGGGAAGGGGAGATAGGGGAGGAAGGCAGGTTTAACCAATCAGGTTCTCTCTGCCCTTCATTAGAAGTTTGTCTCTAAGAGCCATCAGTCTCAGCCAATAACAGTCCCAGAATCTCTGTTACCAGTTTAACTAAAACTGTTGCAATTCATTTCCAAGTCAGCTCTCGCTAAAGCTCTGCTGAGAACTCAAATGAAAATTGAACAATAGATTTGGTTAATATAATGTTTACTAGAGGCAGAAGTTACTATACATGTTAAAGGATCCCATGTAGGATATCAGGAAAATGATCGTCCTTTTAAAAAAGCTCAGCTAATATGAGCAATAAAACCAACGCATAGAAGCAGAATCTTTCATTTGGACATCTGCTAACCCAGTCGAATAAACTGGTCTGACCTGTTTCTGCTCATCTGAACGATGGGTCAGAGGTCACCATGTCCACCTCGGGCTCTCTACTTTGTCCTTTACACACTGAAATGCCTCCAAATTTCTTGAATGGTTTATATAACATTTTATATCATATAAGGGAAAAATATGCAACTCTCTTCCAATCTTTCTTTGAGGGACTTTTTTTTTTTTTTTTAGGGACAAAGAGGAGTTTTCTTTGTCTTTGTCCTCTCAGGAATACTGTCAGGTATCACTCATGTTTACATAGTCACCTGATAGTGGCCTCCGTTTGCTTCTCGAATCTCACAGTTGGCCTCCCCCCCTCATTCATTTTCAGAACATCAAACTTCACTCTTTAGGAGGCATTTTGTAAAACTTTTATTTTCTATTTGTCAAACTTCTATCTGCAGCATTTTTCTGAGATACAACTAAGGAAATGGGAACAATACAACTAAAGAAATGGAAACAAATGAGTCTCTGACAGGCTGCTTGTCAGACATTAAAATGGTTATTTGGCAGGTTGCTATATTCTGACACAGCCCTGAGTCATCCTTTTAGTTAGGCTTCTTTTAGCGCTTCAATGATTCATGACAATATTTAAGTTGTTAAATCAGAGAAAAAACAAGCAAAAGAAAAATGACTGAGAAAGCAGAAAATGTGCAAAAGAGAAACTGAATAGGGGCTTAATAGCTCTTTGGAAGACTACACATCCTGTGCATGCACAGAATGCATGTATAGGATGTCCTGCCTGCTCCACTTCCCCATACATTAGCTGACTATTGATCGGACCATTCATCGTGATGAGCAGGAGACTGACAGCCAGCAGGTCACTCAGTCCCTGCAGCAAAGCCTGGAACGATCCTGCATTGTACTGGTTTGACTGGGAAATGACAGCCTCTGCTAAATCAAAAGCCACAATTCACAGCTTGATGTGGATGGATCAATTCTAAGCTTAAACGGTGTGAATCAGTGTTTATTAATTCTCCATTTCTCAGCCTTTAAGCATTTAAGTCCATCCTAGGGTTTATGCAAACTCTGGATATTAAGCGAATCACAGCAGAGCATGTGTGTGTTTGTGTGTGTTAGCATTAGCCGCACCGCTGCAGCAAGCTAATCCTTGTACTAACAGAGCTTTGTACACACAAAGCTCTGTTAGCACAAACATACGCTCCTCGGGGTATTATGGGAACAGTCTGTCAACACAGACACTGCAAGACTGACATTTAGCAGCTTTATTTCCTGGATATAATTATCTTTGAAAAGTTATCAGGAGCGTTCTTGCACCTTATTACTTTGCTGAGGAGTCATCAGATTAACACATGACACCTTTCGATTCCATGTGTACTCAGTTTCCATTAAATAGCACAAATCTGAATTTCACAAATAATTAACAGAACAGACTCTACGGTTCTTCCAGGACTACTTCTCAGAAATCCACTCAGCCTCGTTCCTTTCACACGAGCACATTATCCAGCCAACAGCTCGCCTTGAAACGACACAAATCAGGTTACACACGAAGTGGAGAGCATCCAGGTTCCTCTCAGCTGCTGCATTTAACTTTAACTAGCAGGTTGTTGTGTTGTGATCGATCTCTGCTGGTCCAGCAGCAGCCGTATTGATCCAGAATCGATCTGAACAGCAGCTGCCAGAGAATATAAGACCCTCTAATGGGGAAAACAAAATGACTATATCTGATTGGTACCGAGTTTGTACCAAAAATTCTGCCCTTGTCAGTGCCAGAGAAAAGTATGACGGTAAACATTTGCCATGCTTTGAAACATCTTAATACTTATCAGTAATCTCTGAACCTTCAACTATAACTATCCTGCTCTGTTCAAGAATCCTTCAAATGCATAGCACCCAGGACATTTGCCCAATGATCATCCATGTTGGATGCAGGTTTAAACTAGAACGTCCTGGTAGCAATAGCTATTTAAGATTTGGAACTCTGAGCGAACTTAGACTGGATCTGACCGTTGAAAACCTTTCGGCTTATTTTTCTCTCCTACTTTAAGCACTTTAAGCAGAAGATTTGAACCTCAGACTCAATTTGCTAATATGTCTCCAACTGCCACAACAAGTGGTAAACTGGGCCATCGACGGGCCAACAATTTTCACAATTTGAACAAAAATTACCCCCCCCCGATCACCACTTAAAATGGATGTCCACTGGAGCCAAAGAGGCTCTGAAGCCATCCGATATTAGGTTCCTTCCTAATTGGCTTCCCTTTCACAGCAAATTAGCTCTAACCTTAAGAGCATTGAACACAAACTCAATTTCCAGTTAAATGGGGAAATTGCACAAATACAAACAAAATACAATCATTTTAAAATCCAGTACAAGGGCACACATTCAAAAAGGTAAACTTAATGGATTCGGTTTTGAAAATATTCACTTTCACAGAAAGTTTTAAAAAAGGGTAGAATAAGGGCAAATTTACTATCACGTTACATCACCTTTCCTTTCAACAACACTCAGGGAGCATTTAGTAAAAGAGGACATGAAATGTTGAAGCTTTGTTATGATTCTATGCCATTCCAGCTTGCTGTATGGCTTCAAAAGTCCACAGTCTGCCGCATTTAATGTTCAAAATGCGCCACAAGCTTTCAATGCTGGACGGGTCGAGTGCTCATTTCCCCACAAAGCCATGCTTCTGTAACATGCCAGACGTGGCCTGGTATTGTCTGCCTAAAATGAAAGCGATTGCATGGATGGCAGCGTATGTTGCTCCAAAACCTGTCCCTCTGAACAATGATGGAGCCTTCACTAATGAAGGCCATGGGCAGAATCGTCTCCACACATCTCTAATGACCATTATGATTGTTATTTATCCATTTTCTATTTTTCTCCAATGTTTAATCTTTGCGAACATCTAAATTTAATCAACTTTACAAAGTGAGTCTCCCCACTATGGATGAATAAAGTTTTTTTTTGGTACTATTTCTAACATAAGCCCATACCAGCCAAACAATAGCTGTGAACTTTAGTTCAAAAGCAGAAAAGGAGCCTTCAGAAAGTCAGTGAATGCCTGCGTTACAGTTTCCCTCTTTTCCTAAGTCCATGAGTCGGATGAGGCCAGTGCAACCGGCACCGATTTGAAATGGTAGCTTGCAGATGAAGCAGGCGATTTAACAGGATGGTTTTCTGAAGCTTTCCTGAATGCACGCGGTAATGTCCCTGACAGGAGGATGTCAGTGTCAAGGCCCCTTAGGGATTCAAGCTCATAGGCATTATGGTTGGTTCTCAGGGCTGCTGCTTTAGTACTGTATTTCTCCAGTTTCCCTGTGTCCTCTGGTGCTATAATGGACTGTAGATGATTACATCCCTTCATAGGGTTAGGGTTAGGGCAAGTGACAAACTGCAGGTCTGAGAGAACCATGACATTCACCCTTTTCCAATGTTTCCCTGTCCAGGCATTTCTGGAGCGTGTTGCAGGCTTAACAACAACAAAAAAAACAATCAAATATATCTATTTGAACATAAAACAAGATTTTATAGTGTATTCAGTTGTCCATAGGTTGAAAAACATTTGCAACTCCATGAGAATTGGGGTATGTTAAACTAGAATGCAGTTAAAAGCCATTCATTTTAGCCACGTTGAAGGTAGATGTGATTAAAAAAGGCCAGATCCCAGTTAAGACAGGCCAGGGAACGTGAGAATAGAAAAACAAACCAAAATAAAAAACTGTGATACTTAGGGAAACATTTTACCACTTTCAACACCCAGCATAATTAAATAATTGTTCCCATTTGTTGTAGTAAATTAATTAATCATCCACTCATTTATTCTGAACCACTGAGATTATACGTCATCGCATGCAGGTACTACTCCCCCCCACCCCTCCATCACAAAAAAGGTTCTGTAAAGGGCAGGAAAGTATTTCAATGGAATATTCAGAGTTGATCTGAACTTACAGGTTTCATTACAGAGACATAAGAGAGTCTGTCCACCCAAAAAAGTTCTAGTGACCAAGTTAAAATTGTATACGACCTCTAGTGGTTATGAGAGCAAATGCATGATTAGTGCATGAAGCTAATGACTATTTTGTGTGAATGCATTTCAACCCCAACTATCATGGTTCAAACCTGTTCAAGTAGCTTCATTTTTTCCTGATCAAGTGATCGGAAAATAACAAAAGTTTGGATTAATGCGTTTTGTTTATATGTAAATAAGGCAATCAAGAGAGGTTTGTTCAAGGACCGAGTCGTGTTAGCAGCTACACTCAACCACAGGCTAGGAAAGTACTGTCATTCACTCAACTTAAGACTTGAGGATTAAAAAATAAACTGCTGTCATATGTTGGTATTGGAAATGTGTCACTTCCTCATTCAGAACCATTTGAGTGGCATTTGCTCCAATATTGGAACTCTCCACAGAAATGCAGCTTGTGAAGGTGGTAAATGTAAAGAGGCAGATATGGGTTGTGTTTCAGGGCATGGTGAATGGCTGGGATGGCTAAATGAATTACAGGACTTCCTGTTAATTTCCTGTGAATTCAAGCTGTGCCCCTAGTGTTCAACACACAAAAATGCATTTCTTTAAAGACTGTTGAACCCTTTTCCAAAGCAATGGGAATCATATTTGGGCACCAAAAGCAGCAATTACAGCTAAAAGGGAACAGTAACAACAAACATGGAGCGGGAAGTGAGGAGGTTGTTCTGCCCTGTGAGGAATCCATTCATTCAAACACGTATGAATGACTAGCCACATATTCTGTTTGTTGCCAAGCTCCTCGCCATTTCAGCAGGATAAAGGCATCCACAAAGTGGTTTCTGATTTCTGGATTACTCTAGAAACATGTTTGTGGCAGACTATGAGGAACATAACAGTTATAAAACAGCTTTTCTCTAAAAAAGGAAACATGTTTACAGATGCAGTCAAAGTCTGGTGTGCTCCAAAGACAGTTGCATCCTGACACAAGTATGCGCACACATTTTCATGTGACTCGTGCAAAGTGCTGAGAAGGCCTTTACTTCAGCTGTATTTGCTCAGTGAAACACACCAGTAACTCAGCAGATCAGATCCCAGGTGACAAAGGGCCACACTGAGCCAGCAAAAGTCCGTTCTTTTAATCAATCATAAACGGTTTTTGGAAAAAAGTCAGATGCTGATAAAACCCCGTCGTCGGGGCAACGCGCAGAGACCACTGAGTGAGCTCCCAATGCGCACGTGAGGGAGGACGTGGGAACGGCTCAGAGGCTTATGGGCGATTCGTGAGGAGGCAGCTGGGTGCGTGCTCTGATAGGTGGAATACGCTCCAGGTTGTGTGCACACACAATACGTGTGTGAGCTAATCAGTGCTGTGGATGTGAGCATCTGACCTTTCCTGGTCGAGCCACCTGCTGCAGCAGGAACAACAACGGCGTGTGTGTGTGCTGTGGCGTGTGCCGTGGCGTGTGCGTGTGTGCTGTGGCGTGTGTGTGTGTGCTGTGGCGTGTGCCGTGGCGTGCGTACCGTCTTTCTTTCTGAAGCGTGTACGAGCTCCTGAAGAAGCCCAGCAGCTCGTCCTCGATGGCGGCGTCGAAGCTCATGTTCAGACGGTAAACCCTCATGGGCTTCATCTCACGGTGCAGCACCACCACGTACATCTGATTGGCCGGGAAGGGGAAGTGGCGGTGGATGCGCATAACTCCGCCCCCTGGCCGGTTGGAAGGACGGCCGCCGGCTCCACCCTCTGCGGTGACCGACACCCGGTCCACCTTAAACGCAGGAGGAAAAGTCATTAGGGGGACACCCTAAAGTCCAACATAGAAACAGCTAACTGCTCCATGAGTGAACGAGCAGTATAAGGCGTCTCAGGAACTGAGACACATAGCAGGTATCTGCATGGACTACAGTAAAAAAGAAAGTTTCCTCTTTGTTTAAAGTATCAGGATATCAATAAGGCAGTCGAAATACATTTTTGGATGAACATAACAGATTATGATGCCCTTTATTTGAAAGAAAATACTATTCCAAACGAAAACTTAGCACAACATCAGCAGTGACCTGGAGGAGCAATTGTTAGATGACCTTTGATGCCTCCTTCACCCTGGGCCATCTAAGACCATTTCCAAACTATCTGGGGTCCGTCATCCTACAGAGACAGAGATTGTTCCCAAGCGGAAAACATTCAGAACAGCTGTGAATCTTCCCTTGAGTAGCCAGCCAAACAAACCCAAAAACTACATCCCAGACTCCACAGGCCTCAGTTAGCATGTCAAAGGTCATGACCTCTCAAGAAGTCTGAACGTCTTGAAACAGGTTAAAAAAAAAATCCATAAACCGACATGGATTAGATTAGATACTACTCAGAACGATGCCATCAGATGCCATGCATCAAATGATGCATGCTTATTATTATTATTATTATTATTCCCTCCACATAGCAACTGGTGGAATACAATTCCAACTCATCACAAATCTACTTGAACAATGAGACACAATTTGAAATATTCCCTCTAAAACATTTGTGACAGCAAAAAAAAAAAAATCAGCGTTGAGATCCAAAACTTATTTGGTGACCAGAAGAGCCCACGTCTGCATGGCGCCCTGAGATGAGTGCCGTCACAGAGTCTGCTCCTCTGAGCCCCAGCACCACCACCTCACAGCCACTCAGGTGGAGGCTGTCGCTCTGCAACCCCAAATCCACAATCAGGCATTTTGTCTGAGTGGTGGACACGTTGCCATGGCGATTGGACAAGGGCCATGTGTTGGAAAAAAGGTTGTTCTTTTTCAAAAGTGAGAAGTTTCGGAGGCGAGTCGGTATCAGAAACGAAAACTCAGCAGAGCTCCGATGTCAGCTGCCCAAGTTCATCTGTTTATTTATTCTTTTTTTATTGTGAATTTAAACTGAGCAGATGAAGAGAAACGGGAGGCAGTCACTAAGATCCAGGCTGACAGAGAAACGGAGCACCTCTCTCATTAGAGGTCCCAGAGAGCCTCACAGGTGCTTCCCCGTCTCCGGGCTGATTAGGCCCAGCTCAGGTTCAAGTCGAGAGGGAATTTGCTCATAATTAAATCAAATGTCACCAAAACTCACGGCGCCCAGAAATTATCAAAGCTAGCAGGTGCAGGGTAAGTGGGAGAAGGATGTGAGAGATATGCCAGTCGAGCACTCGTGTGCACCCACACAGTCCTGAGAGGAGGTCTAATCAGCCCCGGAGAGCCAGAGCCCCTCTGCGGGTCATCTCTGTGGGTGGACCGGAGTGCATACTCAAAAATAATATCAAAAGGTCTGAGCCCCTTAAACAGGGTATTTTACTGCGAAATGATGCAATGAAAACAAGGCCTTTCTTTCAAAAATTAATCATCTGTCAAATGCAAAGTGAATGCAGAGAGGGTATGTATGAGCCGGTATTATACATAACCTGAAGGAGCAGCGAGTGTTTGGGGAAAAGCTGGTGCTTCATTAAATAGATTTCCACTGGTCGGCCTGGGTATCGCCGGCTCACATAACAGTCACGCTTCACCAGAACTGATTCACGCCGCCGCACTTAATCCTACATGATGTGGTGGAGACGGAGCTCCTCCAGTAAGACGCCGTGGTCAGAGCTTTGTGTCCGTGAGACACGCCACTATTGTACTCCGCTGAGAGGAACAAGGCGGCACGGAACAGCAAATCCATCCCGCGCGTTTGCCAGTTGGGTTGAAAACTAGAGCGATGCAAAAGGACCGGCATTGTGCCAACGGCACCGAGGACCTGCGTTTACAGACAGACGCTTGTTCAGGATTTAGCTCCAAATGTGATGAAGACTTAGACAGGAGCATCAATGTTCCAATCCATCTATTCAGTTAGGCTTTCAGGGAAGCGTTTAACCTTCTTTAATCAAAAGAAGAAGAATACTAGTCACATTGGGTACGAACATGGTACAGTGTGTCCTGACTTCATATTATCTTTAAGTAACTAAAAGGATTCTTTTCCAAACCATAGCCGAATATTTTAATGCATGAATAGGTAAAACAGTAATTTAGCAAAAATGGGCCCAAAAAAAGGGAATACAATCAGCCTCTCGCGCCACATAGTTTAGTTTGAATCAGCAAACGTGAACGCTTACAAGCTGCTCTTTAGTCTGGTGGACACCAAGGACCACAAATGACTGAATGGAAAGCTGATAAACGCTCTCAGAACCGACTCAGTCCCCGAGCACAAATAAAAGAGTCTGCTCTGCATCCCAGAAGTTAATACAAGTCACCAAATGACATTACCTGCTTTGCCTCGCTGGACATGATGTGCATGCAGGGCCTGCAAACACATTCAGCCAAAATCAGAGCACAAACACCTGATCCGCTTTGCTTCCAACCACCAAACCCCCTGATACGGGTCATTAGGACAGCCGCCGTTAGAGCTGTGCTGTGTTCTAGCCACTGACTGCTGACGTCAGCCATGACTCAGCAGCTCTGTTAGATGGCTCAACTCCTGTGGCCCGTGACACCATACTGGACAGCCCGGACCCAGAGGAATGCAGGAGTGTTTTTCTCACATCTGGACTGCGAAAGGGCTTAAAGGCAGCCATGGAGGGATTCTATTGATCTGAGAGGATGCTCTCACTACAAGGTCAGCTTGAAGTGATGTTAAAAATGAAGATTCATATCAAGTATTTAAAAGCCAAATGACTGGAGGGAGTTGTGTTTGTACACAAAATTTTTAAATACCAGCCTTTTCATGCTAAAGCAGCTTTCTTAATGATCTGCACTATGCCCTAACATTCATTCATCCATCGTCTATGCGGCTTACTGCTAGTCAGGCCATCGGGGCTGCAGCCAACCCCAGCTATCCCAGAACTCTGCTCCATTGTGCTCCTTCAGTCTCTGTACGTTTTCCACACAAGTGCTGCCATTTTCACCTTACCTGCATGGCTAACTACACTTTGAATGGTTTCAAAGAAAAAGATTTAAAAGCCTAATTTTGCATTATTGTAAACAAAAGCGAAGGCAGTCTACAAACAGCAGAGAGAAGGGTCTGGAATGAAACGTGGAATATGGTTTCTACAAATAGGAATCAAACCAGGGTCACTTGTTTAATTTAAGTCTTGCATTCGTTACGTTCAGAATAAAATCTGCTGCCTGAATATTAAGTCTGGAACCAAAGAAGTCTCACAGCTTGAATAATGATAACCGGGAGGCTGCAGCGCTTCTATTTTCACATTTTCCCTTGATGAACCGGACTAAAATTAGAATGGAAGTTTTGAAGAACACAACCTAATAGTTGAAAGCTTAGTGTAAGTAAGCTGTTGGCCGGCTGTCTGCACCTTCACTGGGGTGTCAGATCCGCTAATCGGATCAATACAGACGAGAGGAACGAGGCCATGGTTGTTAGGAAAAATAAATTAATAAATCAGCATAGATTCCATTCTCAAAGCTGCTCGTCTCCTTTCTCCTCTATGATTTAAGAGATTGGAACAACCAAGACTCACGGCCGCAGGACAGGAGAGCGAGGACTGAAGAAAGCATAAATTAAAGTGGAAAGCCCTTCTGCATGTTCATTATCAGTGACATGAGCTCAAATCATTGGCCGCCTCCGGGCCTGAAACGGGTCCAGGAACCCACCGTACAAGGGACTTTTTTCTTTTCTCTTTAAATGCTCTGATATCAGAGACAAGTATATTTTTATTTGAATCGGTCAGAAAGAGCCTGTCATTGAAAAGAATGAGTGTTTTTTGCCCGCTGATGCATCCATATGACACATGACACATTTTGGCTGGTGGGCTCAGACATCTTGCGGGCTTTTCTTCTCATTACGCATCAGCTGTGAGGAGGCCCGCCGCCCAACAACACCTCGTAATTCAGCGAGCACCAACACAAAGCAGGCTGTGGGGCTTTTAATTGCCTCTTCCCAGAGTGGACAGATTTATCCATCTCTCACATTAGCCTGGATGACCGGCGTGAAAAGCCCCCCGCTCGGGCCTTTCTCCCAGCCCTTCCCTCCCAATCCGGGCTGAGGAAGCAACTTTGGCGGTTAATTAGGCTTGTTAAGGAAAGCTCCGAGGCCAAATCTGAGGGTAAACATTATTCATTTAAGTTGTTTTAAGCACTGCTCAGACCACAGGGAGTTTGGCTGGCAGACCGGATTCAGGTGTTTACATAAGCAGGGAGATATACCTGTCTGTGATGCTCTGTCTCATTGTGTCTTTTAACATTAATTATGTTAATATAATTTTAAAAAATCAAAGAAAAACTTTTTTAGACAAGCTGCCGTATCCTGATTTTTTTTTCCTGCCGTCATTAAAAATATAATTAATAAATACATGTATTTTCTTTCTTCCAACATGGTCCAGCGGTCCTTGGGTTTAGGAAAAAGATTAAGACAGCTCAGAGGCTTCTTTCCTCAACACTTGACCAGTTCTCATCACAGCTACTCTCAAGATACAGTCCAGCAGTTCACCCAATTAGGAAAGTTGCTTAGCAAAAAAGACAACTGGGCTGGACCCCAAGTGACACCCCGAGGAATTCAACTGTGCTGAATATTCACTCATTAGTGAAATTAACAGTAAAATCTAGTACGTTTTCAGCGCTTGCCTACTTTTTCTGCGTTTTTTTCCCTTTTTTTAAAAAAATGGACACTGATTCTCGTCTTACGTTTCGGTCTTCGGCCAGGTGGAGAGCAGAACTTCTGTTAAAGTAACACAAAATGGTGAGGAAAAGATTTGTTTCTTGTATTCGGCCGGTCTCGTGAGCACGTGTGGTTCGCAGAGCTGAAGGTCACCAAGTAAAGCTTTCAACATTCTCTCAAATCTAAAGATAATATTGTTTATATGCACAGAAAATTAAGGGAATACAAAGGGCTAAGATGGCCTATGCTCCAATGGGAATGTGGAACAGGTCTGACCAACCTCAAAACTATGTGTACATTATCGTTCTAGTTTATTTGGGCCATTTAATTACTTTAATTACAGAGTTGTTGTTTTTTGGCCCCAACTTTGAACTTGTGATAACATCCAGAGTTCGTTGCCGAGTTTGACACCTATGAGAGCTGGGACATCTCTCCGGGTATCCAGGAGAATTTTGAATGGTCCCATCATCAAACTGAGCTTACTTCACTCCTCCAAAATCTATGTTTCCTAAGTCCCGTCCCAGGTGTGTGCTGGTGCGTGTGACCTACCTCCAGCCGGTCGGCGTGCAGCACGATGAAGCGGGTGGCGTTCAGGCACTCCAGCTCGATGCTGACCTCTCCGGAGAAGGTGAAGTTGTCCATGTAGACGGCGAGACGCAGGTCATAATGCCGGGGCCGCACTGACCCCGGCAGCCGGGAGTTCCTCCACGGCTGGACGCCCTCCTCGTCCCCTCTGTCCCCCAGCCGCTCCCCCCTGCTGCCGTTCAGCCTCCCCGCCCCCCTGGAGCCCATCTCCCCGCCGGCTCCTTTGCGCTCTCGTCCGTCGCAGTCCTCGAAGCGGAGGCTGAGCGCCACGGCGACCGCCGTGACCACGATGAGGGTGAGGATGGACAGGGCGAAGCCCAGCACCAGGCGCTTGTGCACGGTGATGTGGCGCTCCGTGGTCCGGGGTCGGACCACCACCGACTCGGCCCACTGGTCGGAGAGGCCGCGGCCGTTTCGCATGGCGCCCGGGCTGCTGTCGTTTAATCCCATCTAGCTCCCAAACGTCAGTGGAAATGGCAACAAAGTGTTCCCAGAGCTCAAAGTCAGAGAGAGAATGCCGGCAAAGAACTCACTCATTTATTCTCAGGTCAGATCCCAACGTGTTCACAGGTCTGTGTCTGGATCCGTGAAAGGTTCTGAGCCCGGGCAGCTTGCTGGTCCAGCCGTTTTGTCTCTGAACAAAACCTGAACCCTCACCTGGCCGCTGCCGCCTGTCGGGAGCGTCCTTCAGCTCGGATTCCAGAGGGGAGAATCAACACCGTGTCCCTCCTCACATTTCAGTCAACAAAACTGACAACCAGAAAGGATGCGATGGCCGCGTGCGTTTGGGTTTTGCGGCGGGGGGAGGAAAATCAATGCTGCATGGCTCGGTTTCAGGAGTCCAGGGCACTGAGAGGTAGAAAGAGGAGGAGGAGGGATGCTGTTGAGGATGTGGCTATACAGTGAGCGTACCATCCATAGGCTTTCACAGGAAATCAGCTGTGTAAGCTAAACTCTAAACCTCTGCAGATAGGTGGGAATAAAGCCTTGTGTGCAGAGAAACCAAAGAGGACATCAACTTAGCTGGACTCTCTTGCAGATACTGCATTAAAAACAACAAATATTACGACGATCCTCAGTTTGAACTTCAGAAATTGGCAGCCGAGGTACCTTCAATCAAAGTAGAGTGTAAAGCCAGCACAGGGGAGTAAAAGCGGCAGGTTATTTTCCCCGGGTGAGCACAAAGTTAATTTGCTCTGTTTAAAGCTCCCTCAGACCTACAATAAAGGGTAAATAAACCCTCAGAACTCTGAGGGGATTGTTGTTATGATACAGATGGAGATCAGAACACCTCAGAGTATGAGAGGACACGCTATACTTTTCAATTACTTTCAGTGCATTTTGTGAGATGTTTTCTATAACAGACATTCATTATATGCACAAATGTTTGTGTTAGATTCCAATTTCTTCTTCAGATTTACTCTGTTTGGAATGAGACTTCCCTCAAACTGAATCTGACCAGATGAGCCGTTTAAACTCGTCATAGTCTACTTCTAGAAAAACTCAAGTTTGTTCGTTCAATATATCCAAATTTATAATAAAACCAGCCTTCCACTGGTGAGAGATGATGTCTGATAAGGGTAATAACTAACCGCTGTGTCTGTGTCCCTATCCCGCTTCTGTCTTCTGGGGGTTAAGTGGATCATTTACAGCCAGCGTGTGGGTTTATTTCACCGTGGAGGAGATCATTCATTCTGCAGCCTACAAGCTCTAAACGACCCGGCTCTCCGCCTCATCTGGCTGCCGGATCCACGCTGACTGATATCCAAGGAAAGCATCGATTTAGTCCACCCGGAGTCAGCACGCCCCCTTAAATTAGCCGGATATTAATCACGGAGATAATCCAAAGTGTCCGTGGCCTTAGCTGCGTCCGGAAAACCCGTTTGAAAAGCAGACACCGCTAACTTCTCCTGGAACGGCCGCCGTTGGTGAGCGGAGCCCGGGCCGGCTCCCGGCGGCGGTCGGTCGCTCCCCCGGCAGCGGTGAAGCCTCCTCGGGCGTTGATTCCTGCCTTATGGCGCCAGAGTTTCCCTTTTTCTCTGGAAAACTGAAGATTTCCACGGCAAATTAGGATGCATACGGCTTCCGTTTACCTGTGCTGTCCGTCTGTGAGAGCCTCCGGTGAGAGGCGACTGGGGTTACCGTCGGTCACCGGTCCATCTGGGACTGTCCCAGGATCCGTCACGCGGCCGTGAGAGCCGCCGACACCCGCCACACGTCAGAGGTATCCGCTAAAAGACGGCACGGGAGTTGTTCGCAGACTGTCAGAAATCCGTTTCTGGTCCAATAAACCGCCGGGAGTCCGTGGTAAAAAAAAAAATAACGCCGAGAGTTCCTATTAGAGCGCGAGGCACCGGAAAAAGCGCGGAGCGGTCCGCTTCCACACCTGGACCCGGTTAGGTGCTAATTCAAACTCAGGTCCCCTTCACGCGGCAGTTCACGCGACACTTTCAGGACGGGTTCCGCTGACAGGAGCTCGGTCTGTGACCCAGTGTGGACGGCAAACGCCGCCAAAACCCACCGGAACCGTGTCGACTCGGTCCACCGTGTCAGGCAAATTATCCCGGGTCGACACCGGGCGCGAGCCCCGACGGAGTTCCGCCGCTAAACCGGATCCTCCTCAACTTTCTCAGCCCTCAGAGAGCTGACGGCGGTCCCCCCGCGGTCCGAACGGCGATGCCCGGCGTCCGGCGGGCGAGCAGCGTGGATTCAGGAGGAGAGGCACGGCTCGCGCTCAGCTGCGTGCGAGTGCGCTCGCGAGGTGCGTCTGCACTTAGGCACGAGCTGCAGCTCTGACTGAGGCGCGCGCGGACCGAGTGAGCGCGAGGCGGGGAGGCGGTCTGTCTGAACCGAGCCGCAGCCACCAAAGCGCACGTTCCAGTCAGACCGATGCGGAACGAACGTGCGTGTGCGCGCGCTCACATTGTTCCGTGGGCTCCAAGTGAGGAGCAAATGAACAAATGTGCTTTTCGTGATTGTAATATTGAATTGTATCGAAACCAAAGCCAGATTTGGCACGGTATGAAAAACAAACTTTACCATGTTGCTGCAAAATAAATAAATAAAACAAACATTTTTCCATCTTTACAATTGCTTCCTCCAAGTTTTCTGTAATGTGCAGAAAACAAAGGTTCGTGCCATGAGTTCGACGTTTCTTTTCTTTCTAGATAACATGTCTGTATAAAGTTTGTTCAGTCTTTATCTCCATCCGACAGAAACTCAGCCCTCCTCCATTTACACAAATCAGTTCCTTTTCAGACTTTGCTTTCACCCTTCTACCAAATTCAGGATTTTTAAAAAGGGATATTTTGATTACACTTATAATACAAGGAACATTTCAGTTAAGAGGTAGTTTCATATAAAACACCATCCACTCTAAATGTGACATATCTATATACATACATGTGTTGGCTAAATATAACAAGGTTTCACTTGAATGTGTAAATACAATGATACAGTTATATGAAAACAATCTACAGTTGTGCTCTTAAAGAATTGACCTGTGCTGATATTTTGGGTTAGCTATGCATAGTACTGATGCTATTTTTGTCAGAGTTTTGCTGAGTCGGGTTCTGAACTGGCCCAGTTGGCTAAGCGTGACAGGAACAATAAAGCAGGGATTCAGCAGTGTTCCCATCATAACTATTGTGCTTGATAAACCCTCCAAACTACCCCCCACCCCCCCCCCCACACACACACACACTCCTCTGTTCTATATTAATGTTAACAAGCAGCATTTTCTGGTGACAGATTCCTCTGTTGTGTTTCTGATGCTGTGTGCAAAAAGGAGGGATCTTGTGAGTATAATAAGTCACATGTCCTTGTTTGAAAACAGGTAAGACAAAGTGATAAGAGTATTTTTTCTGATTTCTTTAAGGAAACTCAACAGTACCTCAATGTTGATGGGAAAGCTAAGGAATGAACAAGCCTTGACAGCCTTAAGCAACACAACAGTCAACAATTCAGAGAATGACATTTTCAAAACTCCAAGACAGCACTTTACAGACATTTACTGAAAATATTTTTTAAAAATCACCTTGAAGAAAAAAAGAACTGACCCTTTTTTCCACTCTAGTCACAGTCAAAGTCATTTTTCTGTTTCCACATAAAAATGAAGAGGAATTATGTTAACAGCTATTTGACAAAATTCTAAGCTTTTTGAATTTGGATTTGCTCTTTAGCATCTCAACAAATATTAAGTGTCACAAATCTGAAGTTTAAGATTCGGTAAGCATTCGTTTGTGTCCCCCCTTTGTCAGCTCAGGGTACCTTTTCTAACGAACCAGTTGGAAAAGGTTTTCCTGCCCAGCCCACTGCTGAAGGTCAGGTGTTTCCTCCTCGTTACCAAGGTAACATCCACTTCATCTATATTCACACCACCATCTCACTGGATGTTGACACAGGAACCAGGGATTTTATTGACCATCAAATGAGCCGTTAATGTTATGGTGATTTGCATGTTCCATGTGTGTTCATGCATGTGTGTTCAACACTAAATACCTCGTTTCAAACTCCCCCACACAGAAAGAGCCCAATATCCTATATGGTCAATATCTGTGTCCAGTTGAAGGCTAGGGAAAGGTGCTGTCAGATAAACTGTATTTCATGGGGGTACGGGAGTCTCCCCTTTCAGAGTTATGGGATTTATCTGCTTTTTGAACGTCTCTCCTCTTCTCGCTCCTGGCCTTTCACCAGATTCTGGGAGCTGACTGCAAGGAATTTGTTGCATAGAGTCATTTCATGCCAGAATTTTCATCACTCGGAAATTTGATTTGCTGTTTACCAGGGGATTTACGATTGACAGTAGGTGACAGCGTCACAGAAAGCACTAAAAGTGACCTCAGCTCATCCGTCCACTCTATACCGTCACACAAAACCGGGTCATGGGGGAAAAAACAAGCAGGGGTCATTAAACTATACTAACCTGGCCAGCTTTTTTTTTTGCCATTCCTAAAGGGGCACTTTTGTAATGCACGATCAATCATGGTCCCCCCTAAAGCCTCTTCATTGTGAGACATGCAAAACACCACAGATAGGGAACCCCTTTCAATGCAGGAAAGCAGAGACAGAGAGGTGGTCAGGAACACGGTTGACTTGTAGATCTGAAGCTCTCACCTGTTGACCAGAGCTCTCCTCATCAAGACAGAACAGTATGTTACCAATCCAGCCATCCATCTCCTGCTCTATTCCACCTCCACTGGTTAACAAGACCCCAAGACACCCAAAGCCTTCGCCAGCCCACCCCAGAGGCAGAAATCCACCCTTTAGCTCACAGCCGGAGGAGCTAATGGGAGCTTTAAAGTTACACACTGTAAATGACACAAACAAGGTCCAAATTTGATCTGTCATGGCCCATAATGGCAGCATTTGACCTAAGATTCAAATGTCCACACTTCAGATTTGTGTAGAGCTGCTGCAGAGACCCTCAATAATGCAGTGACGTATAAGAAACAAAAAGGATGTTGCAATATTACGACTTAATCTTTAATACTGAAGAGCAGCCTTCTCACAGAAGCTTGTGAAACCATTTTTTTCCCAAACCAAATGATCCTTTCACTGGTATTGTTGAACACCACAGAGAAATGTTGTGCACGTGGAAAAAATGTAAAGAGTAGTGGTTAAAAAAAGCATAATCTACACAGCCAAATAAATGTGGCCGATTCCAAATTTGCCTTCATATTCACACACAGTTTTCACACAGTATTTTGAGTTTCCCATTCATGACGGGTTTAGCTTTTCTTTTCTGTGTGTATTTATCCATCCTAATTTGGTTCATCGCCACCAGTTTTCTTTGTATCGCTGGTGCTTTCACTGCCGGTTACCAATTTCTCTGCCTTTGTTGTTTTTTTCTGCTATCCTCTCAGACCCCTCACCTCGTTTCCTGTCGGGGGATATTCTGCAGCCAGCACCGACTTTACCTGCCTGAACTTTGTGGAAACTTTTATTCATTCTGCTTCTTTTTCCTGCCAGCTTTGATTCAGTCCATGAGTTTTTATTCAAAGTGGTTTTATTTAACCGACCAGCCCTCACTGCTCTAAACTGGATGTCATTTGCTGAACTATTGGCAAAGAAAGGACGTCATGTACAGGTGGGCGGTGGCAGACGAGCCACTCAGAATTCAGAATGTGGCATTTCACAACTGTTTGTAATTGGATTATAATTGCAGATGCATTTAAGTCTACTTCCGTTAAATGCTGCATCTGGTAAAGGTTAAATTGGCTTCCTTTGCTTTATAGCTATAAAGGGCCGTTGCTGTTCGGGGGCACATAGTAAAAGCCTTTCTTTTTAAAAGGCCCACCACATTATGGAATGTCTCACACTACCCCTGAAGCATGAGCAACTGGTAATGCTCAAATGTAGGAGGAGATTTCAAACTTTAAATAGGGAAAAATGATAAATCTGGGCACATTTTGAACATTCATGAACACTGAATTTAAAAAAAAAAAACCCTACTCTGCATCTGAAAGAAAAAAAAACTGGAAGACGATCCATGTTACTGTGGCAACAGCTCCCTTAGTCTCGTCTCTGGGTGGGGGTCTCTTCTTTCACCTTCTCTCCTAGGTCTGACATCCCCATCATTCTATAAAATCATTCATGGTCTTCCTCACTTCACACGTTTTCAAACATTATTACAGAACTTTTCATGTGACAGACAGCCAAACATGAGCAGGTTTTCCAGTAAATGTTAACCAAAACTTGTTTCTATCATCAAAATAAAGCAAAAACTGGAAACACATTTTTGTAAAAAACATTTTGCTGAGAGACACTTCCCTTCCTGTGCGTGTATACGAGGACAGTAACTGCCCAGGTCCAACTTCACCTGAGGCTTAACTGGGTGGGACAGAGACAGGGGCTCACACAGAGGCCTGCCGGGAAAATGAAAGGAAACGAAGGCAGCGCTGCTGGAAATAAGCACAAATATCTGTCAGCACAACAGCTAAACCAACTTCTTCAAAAGAAGGCACTGTTTTCCCCTCACGCAAAAACCTTTGGCAGGAAAAAGCACTCTGTGCTTCCATTTCTGTTATTTCATCTGGCTCAGATTTAGCCGGAACATCGTTCTGAATGCCTTCTCACTGCTTTTCTACTTCTTATTCTCATCCGACTCCTCTTCCATCTGCATGTGTGCTGTCAATCAAACAGCCAAAGAAAAAGTCTAACAGAATGTAAAGTCTAATGATAAATGGAAATTTACCCCATTATTGTAACTGAATGTAAGCTTGTTTTTGCATTGTTAGCCAGAGAACATCTCTTTGTCCTTAATCCCATAACCTGAATTCAGTGTTGAGTCATTTCTCAAACTTGCTTCATCCCATTCAGATTGTGGAGAGGCTGTAGGCTAGTCCAGCTATAACGAGAAGATGTAGAACAGCCAGGACAGGCCATCTTTCAATTTCTAGACCTCAAGCTTTCTAAAGAAAAATAGAAGCTTCTATGTTGATTTCCTTCTTTTCAAAAGAAAAATATTTGATCATTACAGGGGGTCCTGGTTTGTTTAGAGAAAATAAAAAGTGTCTGGCAATGACTATGAAGCTCAACATTAAACTGATCCAGGAATAGAAGACCTCATTTGACTTAGCGGGTTAACTATATGTAAGCAAACATTTTTTACATTCTGCTGCAGTGCATCCAAGACCAGAGGTGAAAGCTAAAAAGAAAAACATCCTCTGCCTGGCACTGTTCTGTTCTCAGGGAATCACTCACTCTGCCCCTCCAAAAGTCAGATCAGGTTTGACAGAGGTTGTTTGGGTTCCTCCTCCCCAGCTGTGAGGTCGGCTGCTGACGTCTGGGCTCCCGTAGCTGTTGGCCGTTGTCTGGGTTATGTTACAGTCCTTCCAGAAGCAGGCAGGGAGGAAAGCCTCAGCCTGCCCAAAGGTTCAGGGGCCGGACTAAGCTGTACCCCAACAGTCCGATCCAGCGCTGGCACAGGAGTTGGATCAGGCCTAACCCCTGTTAGCAGGTACTGTATTACCTCCACCCTTCTGCAGGATTTAGCTTACAGATTCATGAGGAAATGTTTGCATCCGGGGTGTGGGTGTTGCAGACAAAACCAGCATGGCAGAGGCTTGCACCTCCGAAGAGTCAGAGGAGGCATTAATTCAGCCCTTCACCGTTTGAAGTATGTTCCGCTTCACCCGGGAACACGCAGATTCCTCAAGCACAGCGTCTAAACGCGGAGGAACAGCCGTGCGTCAAAGCCCACGGCGGAACCAACAGGCTGAAAGAATCCCCCCAAAAAGAGCCTCAAGTGTGGGCCACACATTCTCCCACTGCTGTGTCTCTGGGAGCACAGCCACTGTTGGAACCCATTTTCTGTTTCTGACGCACGGATCTCAGTCGGAAGCATAACTAGCTAGATGTTCTCCAGCCCAAAGGCTCCTGCTCTAAATATATTTGCAGAGGATTCCAAACATGTCACGTTCTGTCTGCCTTTTCTGATCCTCATTTGAGGCTACAGAAATGTCGCCTGAAATCCGTTAAGTGTATAGCGCCTCCTCCCATGTAGTCTCACCCATTCAGATTTATATGAAATAACTGAAAATACAGTAACTGGTGGGGGGGAGGGAGATGGGGGATGGGAGATGCATTATGCATCTTTCAAAATAATTACTTCTTGCTTGAGATTGGCACTACTTTCCATTCAAGCCTCAATTATGTCAGAATTTTCTGTAACATTTTACAACTGGTGTGCGACTTCACAACATATCAAGTCCAAAAAAGCAAGTGTCTATGAACTACTCAGACTAAGGAAGGGCGGACAGATGAATGGGGAATGACCACAACCAAACGTCTAAATTGATATTTTGCATCTATCAAAATATATCTGTAGCGTGATGAGAACAATTTTCTTAAAGCATAGAAACTAAATCTCTCCACCGAGACTGATACATATTCAGAGGAATCCCCACACAGAGCTGCTCTCCAGCCTGAACACTGAATGTCGACTGTTGACATCTGCTTGCTCTTCTCCAACTCTTTTCTCGAATACACTGCGTCTTAATACATCCTAATATAACTGCTGCAGCTGCATTTATAGGCTCCGCTGTCAAACGGGCCAAACTGTGACCAAAAGCGGACGCTTTAGACTAGACTTTCACCATCTGTCACAGTTTTACAGATTCAGGCATGTTGCTCAGTTTACTAAAATGCTGATTTTCTTTGGTTTTCTTTGCATCTGACAAAATCTCACCACCGTAGATACTGTAGATAGGAAACAAAAACGACCACAAAAAAATAGATAATAATAATTCACAACATTTCACAGTAGAGAGAAAGTATGTCCATCGCCCCTTCATGGACATGAGGGCTGTTAAAGCTCATCCCAGCTGTCTTTGGGCAAAGGCAGGAAATACTCTGAATGCATCCCCCAGTACATCACAGGGATGGACAGAGACAAACAACATTGCACACTAACATTCACTCCAAGGGTTCATTTAGATACAACGATTACACTAACAACACCATGTCAAACACCATAAGGGTAACTGAGCATGTGCAAAGAGAGTTTAGTTACTTCCATCTTTGTCAGAGCAGCAGGGTAGAAGCAGAAGAGTTAGCCTTCATTTCTTGGTATAGTTTCCTCCACTGGAAGAAGGGTGCTGCATAAAGCCATAAAAAATGCATCATTAGATGTATGATGACATGAAGTCCTGAGTGACTCTCGACATGGCTAAAATCCAACACGTGTTAACATACAGTTAGTAGCAGCAGGTTTATCTATGGCTGATCATCAGCAGGGCTGGATGCAGACCCAAACCAAAACGAAGACTGGGATTTCCTGGATGACCCGAAAGCATCTGTATACATCAAGATTTCAGTGAAGACATTCTTAGAGCCGTGACTACCATTAAAGTGTCACTTCACATGTACATTAGTAATACGTGTCAAGGCATCAGAGCACAGTTGAATTATTGAACGAGGTTGGGACGGGGAAATCTGCTGTTAGTTTGTGTGACTGAACACTTTAGCTTCAACATTTTGCATACAAACATAAATGGCTACATGTAGCATAGATGCCATGCCACTAAACGGCTCGTAGACTATTTGGTGACATTGTCTATAACATTCAATCAGCAGTACATCTCATGCCTCATAATTTATAAATACTAAAATGTACGGTGGCCCTGAGGTGCAAAACACTACGACATTAACGAATGCACAACAACATTAATGAAAACACAACGACATTAATAAAAACACTACAACATTAATGAAAACACAACAACATTAATAAAAACACTACAACATTAAT
>JABUIW010000062.1:1028362-1040891 GCA_013363375.1 Menidia beryllina
CATTAATGAAAACACAACAACATTAATAAAAACACTACAACATTAATGAAAACACAACGACATAAATAAAAACACTACAACATTAATGAAAACAAAACAACATTAACAAAAACACTACAACGTTAACAAAGCACAAATACAAATGAAAAAACACAACAACATTAACGAAGCATAAATACAAATTCAAAAACACTACAACATTAACGAAAACACAACAACATTAACGAAAACACAACGGAAAAGGTATGTCCCAGTGGGTGTCGCTGATTGGACTACAGCTCGTTTTACTTTTGAACCGGAAGTTATTCTGGCTTTAACGTGTTTTTTAAAAACATGAATATTCTGAGATCAAATTCACAAAATATATATCATATGCTACTAAATCAGATGTTAAACTAACACTTAAAACAGGACAATACTTTTAAGGATAATGAGAAAAGGTTAAGTTAACATTGTGAATGTTAAATCACTGCAATAGCAAATGCTAAGCCAAAATAATGCAGGACAACTGTTAGAAATAAAGTTCACCCTTACTGCTTCTAGGTGGTGAGTGAGTGTAAGAACCTCCATAAAAGCAGATGTTTGATCAATGTGCTGCACTGAAACATTCCAAGTTCACACAATGCCAAAGAGGAAAGATATCAGCAGCAGCATATTAGCTTCATCAACAGGACAATGATCCTAAAAGCAGCATGCAAATCTACAGCGGAATGTCTGAAAAAGGAAAGAGCTAATGTGTTGCTACACATCCCCGATTGGTTTCTGCACAGCTCTGAGGTCTCACCACAGCTTCTCAGTGATGCAAACCTCAAAAACCTGAAGCAACATTAAGATCCTCCAGCTTCCTCCCACCGTCCAAAAACCTGCATGTTAGCTTAATTGGACATTCTAAACTGCCCTCATGAGTGAATGGGAGTGTGTGTGGTTGTTTGTCCTTGCGTGTCTCTGTGTGTCCCTGTGATGGACTGGGGGTAAGGCTCCAGTTCTCCCCGCGCCCCCGTTAGGGATTAAGCGGTAACAATGATGGATGGATGGATCTAAAGTGACAAATTCTGCCAGCGTGCAGGAAGGTAGTTGCTATTTGTGACATTAAGATTTTCGTGTCATTAAAGATCCAATTATGCTCTCCTCTGCCAGCTGGATGTTTTGAACGTTTGTTCTGTCTCAGAGAGCGTGGACACGCTGCACCCTGGTGCGTTAGCTGGTCGGCAACTCGATGCAATTGTCAGCTCCTTCAGAAGTGGTTTCTCGTTTGAACATCAATGCCTGAATGCTCGCAGTATTAAAACTGGCTATAGTGCAGCATAGACCGGTTTCACACAGTCTGAGCGGAGTGGAAGGTGAGCGGTTCTGCTCCGGCTGCAGGCCAGTCGAGGAGACAGAAGCTAGGACCAATCTGCATATTCATGGGTCCTCGCATACTCAATGAGGCAAAGGTGCAGAATTACATCTAAGCCACTTTAAGGCATGACGGGATTATTCTCACAGCAAGAACCTTTTTAAATGCGTACTTTTGATGGAGTTAAAAAAAGACAATGCCAGTCAAGTCACTGGAACCGTCAATGCGCTGACCCTTTCAAACACCACGATTTCGCTCGGCCAATTAGAATCTGATTTCAGCAAACTGGATCGAGGTGGAAAATGGCAGGGAAAGAGAGCCAGCGCAAGATATATGTAATAAAAAAAAAACAAATCCAAGTGGGCGGCACATTCTTCTGCCTCAGGGAAGATTGGTGTCAAAAGCAGAGAACACACACAGTGGGAAGAAAATGTAATGAATACGTATTACTTGTTAGGGAGAAACAGTGTGTGCATGTGTGTGTATGTGCTCTCTACACTTGACACCGATCTAGCAAGGGCAGAGAAGAGGCATGAAAAAATAAAAAATAAAGAAATAGAAGGGAGCGTGTTTGAGGCAAAAAAGACTGAAATCTAAACATCAATATTTCAAAATTCCTTGAAAGAATAAATTCATCCATGATTCATGGTGTGTGGACATGAAAGAGGCAGCAGCGCAGACTGACGGAGCGTCCTGTGGTCAGCGCGGCCCGCTCCTGGTCAGCTGAATAACCGATGGAGTTTCATGTTCAGCGTTGGATGACTAATGCTGCATAATGTGAGCTCTGTTTGGATTAGGGCGTTTGCACGCATAGCAAAACGTGTCACCAACAGAGGCTTTTCCAGTCTTTGATAGCAGCCCGGCCCGCAGCACAGCCCCTGTCCTGACTGACAAATGATCCCCTGACTGTAGCCAAAAAAAAAGAAAAGAGAAAATAATGGGCTGAGGATTTTGGGCCTGATGGCAGTCTTTTGGGATCAGTCCAAATGATGTCCTTAAGGGAAATTCCAATTAATTTCAGCAGTGCATACTTTACCAGCCTTTCCCTGAGCTTTGGACCAACTTTTTCTCTCCACCTGCATTTCAGACCTTCAGTGTGAGTAAGTCCCCTGTGTATTAATCGCTTCAAAGACTTGTTTGAGTCGGAGTGAAAATGTATTAGGAGCATTTATCTGGGCCAACTTTATTGCTGACCTAAGAGGTGTACTACGAAGCTAAATGAAAAGCCTTACTTGGTTTTTTAAAGCTTAAATTCAGAGTTTTCACTGTAAAAGGCCCTTATCTGGTGACAATACCACGTGACAGTGAAAGACTGAAGAGCAGTTTGGCTCAGACTAGTAAACACTGGCTCGTTACTTTAATACTTTTCTGATTGCATTTCATCCCTGTTGTGATGACAGCAGCATTTTGGTTAACATTTAGATGGTCCCCATCTTTTACTTTTTCGCTATCTTCTTATGAAGTACCAACTTATTGCTGGTTCATATGCAAGAGACGGAAATTAAAGACTTACTTTTATCCATCCATCCATTTTCCACCTCTTATCCGGGGTAGGGCAGCAGCTGAAGCAGGAAACCAGACTTCCCGCCCCCCCCACTTCTGCCAGCTCCTCCGGGGGGATCCCCGGGCGTTCCCAGGACACACAGTCCCTCCGGCGTGTCCTGGGTCTCCCTCTGGGCCTCCTCCTGGTGGGACATATGCGGAACACCTCAGCAGGGGGGCGACCAGGAGGCATCCTGATCAGAGGCCTGAGCCACCTGAACTGGAGGAGCAGCGGTTCCACTCTGACCAACAGCCCAGGCACCCTGTGGACAGGGTTACTTTTATCTAATAGAAAAAAGAAGAGTCGATCTGAGATCACAACCCTGGTTTTCCTCTTAACCCCCAGCTGGATGAGACCAATCTGGTTCTGTCAGATGGTTCTTCCTGTTAAAGATTGACTTTTTTTCCTTTCCACACTCCTCTGGTGCTCTCAGAATGGGGGATTGGATAATTTAACTGCTGTTTTTTTTTTCTTTATGTTACGGCCACTGCCTTATTCTGTTAGGAGGGAAGGACTTCCTCTCTATGTTCACGAGGTCTGATTACAGCTCCAAGGGTTCCTGCGGTAACGAGCTGATGCCGTCCACCTGAGAGATCGCCCTTCCACCAATCAGGAGGGGCCACCTGCTGGTATAAGGAGCCTGGAGTCAGGAACCCGGGAGCATGTTGTTACAGCCCTGATCCAGGCCTGTGTGTGTACACCTTTGGAGGATGTTGTTTTGGAACTGTGCTGTGGCACTTGAATTTGATTGGGATTGATTTGAATGATTCTAGTTTGGTTTTGTGGGGTTGTTTGTAGTGCTTCGGATCCTCTGGTTTTAGTGCAGTTGGCTTGTGTTCTGTTTTGTTACTCTTTTTGGGATTTGATTGCTGTTCATTGGCTGAATCTTTCCTTCAGTTAATAAATAACTTTTGTCAATACCAATAACATCCTTTTCCTTCAACGAGCTGGTTGTAACACTTTACTGTGAACCTTTTTTTATTGTCTGTATGAATGTATTGTCTGTATGAATTGGATGTTTTTGGAATTGAAAGAACTTGAAATGATTGGATTTTGATTGTGTTACATCAAATTGAATTTGGGCTTGAATTGGCCTTGGATTTTATGTTTTACCTGTTACCGATAGATGTTAGTTTTGGTTAAAGCAGCCAACTCAAACCAACCAGTGGGCAACCTGGGGTTCAGAATCTTGCCCAAGGACAAGTGCTCTGGAGGAATATGGAGGTTGAACCACTTACCCTCCAATCAGTGGACATGGTTCTTTCCTCCTCCACAGCTGCTTTGTGGGTCAGAAGATGGAGAGGTGGGATTTTTCTTTGCTCTCTTCAACTTGGGGCAAGTGTACGGTGGCCCTGAAGTACAAACCACATCATGGAATCATCAGTCACAACTACAAATTTAGAAACACAACAGCATATCCAAAACACTACGACATTAACGAATCAACATTAGATTACAAAAAATATAATGGCATGAACCAAATGGAAGAGGTGGGTCCCAGTGGGAAAACCTGGGAAATAGTTGACTGGAAGACGCCACCTTTAGCATTTAAACAGGAAGTTTGTGCTTCAGGCTTCCCAGGCTGCCTTCCCGTGCTTCAGGAAAAATGTCTACATTTAGATGAGCAAATAAAGGAAGATCTTTCATGGTGACGAGGACACCGGCCAGTCGGAGGTCATCTTTGCGGCTGCAGAGCAGTTCATGGGCACTAAAAGGGGATCCCTCTCCCTCTTTGGAAGCCGGTAATGTTTGGCCTTTCATCATTTCCCTGCCAGTCCTGCCACATAGCTCACCTCCCGCGTCTGACCTTGGATTTCCGGATGTTTACCGGCCAATAACTTCACAAAAGCTGATGTTTTTATCGTCACTCTGAGGCTGAATCATTGTGACTGCGGCACTTCTGGCCGAGCGTGTAGTTTTTCAAACTTTCCCCGGTTTAAGCAGCGTGTGAGCTCTGGCTGACAGCCGGATGAAGGGCTCAGTCTGTCCATACCTCAGCCGCTAATCCGCCCGCGCCCTCATAGCCTGATGACAAAGACACAAAGGAATATCTGAATAAAATAGTCTTTTTCACCATCTGAGCAGCCTTGGCGGGTTTTGCTGGCAGCCCCCCCGTTTAGATCGATGGCCAGCTTAATGTCGCATGGTGTGTTAACGGGACGATGGAGAATCTTTCTGCCCACTCCGATTGGCAAGTATTGATTGTGGGAAATCGACACTCTGCTTTTTAAGTCTTTAGTTTATTTCATTTTCGTGTCCATGTTCCCTGTGTTGGAGCACCTCTCCCCTTTTTCTTTCGGGTGCACGCACAGCCTGAGTACACCGCTCAGAGGCAGCTTCAGGACGAATATGAGCCATCTCTTTAACAGCTGTGTGTCCTGAACATACTATTAATGTTTATGTGTGTTCATCCCACCATGTTACTCATTTACATGCAGGCTTTGTGGGTCTTTAATTTATTTGTGTGCATGTATTCTAGCATACCGGGGCTGTCAAACTGGTTTAACACAGGCAGAGTGTGTGTTGCTCTGTGTGACGCTGATTAAAAGTGAGAGCTTTTTGATTGCCTAAACCCTCCGTGGAATTATTAGCATAGAAAGCACGCGCACAAACGCACACACAGGCAGGATTAATTGAGCATTTCTCTTCAACATTACACGTAATAGGATCCAATCGAGGGGCTCAGTGCTGAGCTAACAAACTAACACTTCACTGTTTGCAATGCATATTCAAATTTATGCAGATGAGGCCAAATAGAAGATGAATGAGCCTGTTTGTTTGGTGGCTAGCTGTCGACCATCTCCCACCAAAACCCGCTTCAAACTGACACAGAGGTGCCAGACTCTGACAGGATAGCTTCCAGTCCGAAGATTTAATGGAAAAGCTTAGAAAAAACATTAATAAAGCGTTGGGCTTTACCTTCCTATTCACTGAGAGAGGAGGAAGAGCTGGGTGCATCTCTTTGTTGCCTCCCTATCAGCTGTGTGTGATCTGATAGCTGAACATTTAGACACAAACGCACAAAAGCAGAGCTTTTATCCAGCACTTGTCCAGGACTGTATGATAAATTGCCCCTCTGTTACTGAGGGTTTGTTTGGCAGGAAAAAGAATATTTCATCACACCAGAACATAAAAAAATAACACATACACCTACACTACTGTTGCAGTCTGAAGCCATCGCTGATTTCTTTACACACCACCAGGCTTCAGTGGAAATGGGTGCAGTGAACGGATTAAATGTAAAACAAATATGAATATGAAATATGAGGCAGAAACAGTTTGTTCTGGTCTAGGGAGCTCAAAGTCAACATTTGAAGATCCCAAAGCGCTTCTTTGGATGTGGGCTGCCTTTGGCAGCTGGAGGTAGTTTTTCAGGCCGAACTCCTCTTCTGTTCTCCACTTGTCCAGTTTCCTGAAATGTCTTAAGGACTCACTGCTGCAATACCGGGATTTGTCAAGTTCTCAGCCAGCCTTTGGGCATCGTCAGGAATTCTGTTTCCTTCTGTCAAACTATGTTTTCTTTAGCATTTTTCAGCCAAATTAGCCAAAGAAATGTGTGTGGGACAGTTAAACTGCTTCTTTACTAAGTTTGACACGGCACTGGCTCATCCCTTGAGTTAGGAGCCTTTATTTCCCTGCAGACGTGTGTATAATGTTACCTGGAAGATTCAAAATTGCCTGTGGGAGGCCATGTCATTCTAACATTTGTACGGTCAGACATGTTTCAGATGTTTCTTCCTCCCTTAATACTCATCGAGCCTCGTTTGAAACTATTCAAAAGAGGCCGTTAGTGAAACTTTTCCCCGGGAGAGCCTGAAGCAGCAGGTGTTTCTCCTCTGCAGAAATCCCATTTGTTTTCCGTCTTTGTGGGATTTGAAACTAAAGGAGACAAACAGGCAGTTTGTTCATTATTCCAAATGTCCTCCTAATCTCTGCGTGGCTGATGCATCACCATCTGGCGCACACACACACGTGTCCACACACCGCTGTGATAATGCAGCCATTCAACCTAATGACAACACACCACTTGTTGTAACGACACTCCAATTTGTCTCACTCCACATCCAGAGCTATGCATGACGGGTAAAACGGCTCGCTGGCAAAAAAAATCGGCATCTCGTCGCCGTGGAAACAAGTCGAGTGCCTGTCCGGACAGGCAGTCTACCAAAAAGGGATGAATGGTCTGCAGCAACTCTCCGGCGTCAGCTGGTGTCTCCTCAGCTCAGATGAAAGGAAATGTGATGTGGGGTTGCCAGATAGTAAATAAGGAAAGGGCCGGGTTGCCAGGTCATCAGTAAAACTCTCCTCTGCAAATTGGGTTGTAACTCAGCACGGTGAATCATGTCGAGTGTGTGAGTGTATCTGTGACCGTGTGTGTGTGCGTATCTGTGACCATGTGTCTGTGTGTGTGTGTGTGCGTGTGTGTGTGCGTGTATGTGTGTGTGTGCCGTGCTCAGACAGCAGCACTTGAGCTAAATTGGCCCCTCGGTGCCCACATTGCATCTGGAGCTGGCAGGAGTGTCTGAGTAGCTGTGTGTGTGATTAAACCTTATGATGCCTTAGTGCAACCCACAGCTGCCTCAGTGTGACCCCCTCCGCCGTTTCCCTGGTAACCAGCAGGCCGGGTGACCGGTAAAGCGGCGGCTGGTGGTAAATATAGCTGCGTGGCGTTCGGACCGACGAGGCTGGAGCCGCTCCACCAGCAGAGCCCAAACCTGCAGCCGCCAGATCCAAGTTTGACAAAGTTTTTACTGAAGCAGCACTCCAAGTTTCCCCTGAAGTCTGACCCGCCGAGGGGTTTCACCCAGAGGGAGCAGCGGGAAGAGAGTACCGGGTCATTTAGTGGGAAACAAGATTTAAACTGGGATTACAGGAGATACTTTATCAATTTCTGTAATGCTGTTGTCATTCAAACAAAAGAAGAATACATGGAAACTAAAACTATATCATTAAACTACTCATCTAAAATCTGCCCTTTTTAACACCAAACACACTTATTACAATACATTAAAATATACATATTTTCCCCACAAACTATGTTTACCTTCTCTTTACCACACTAAATTCTACACATGTTTCACTTTAAACCGTGAAGGTCTTTGTCATATTTGATAGTGAGGCTGTTCAAAATATGATGGACTTAGTTCTATTTCAGCAAGAAGGTTACTGGTTTGAATCCCGGGCGGAAGGGGATCTTTATTTTGGTTTCCTCTGTGTATATGGAGGTGACGCACTGTCCAAAAACATGTATGTTAAGTTGTATGAACACTCTCAAATGCCCCCAGGTGTGAATGAGAGTGTGTGTGTGGTTGTGTGTGTGTGTGTGTGTGTGGCCCTGTGTAACCCGCCTCTCACCCAGCGTCAGCTGTGATAGGCTCCAACCCCCCAACAACCCTACTGGGAATGAGCGGCATGGGTAATGGATGGATGAAGGGAAACCTTGAAATGCTTCAGGAGTCATTTCCATTCGTACCTGTTTTAGAAACAAGCCGGTTCTATCAGCCAATGTCATCCATAATGGTGTTATTCACTCTGTTACTGGGGCCAAGCCAGGTTTGTCCTCACATCTTTTAAAAGAATTTACTGATGAATTCACAGTTTAGCTAACCAAAAGCCAAAGCAGATAATCTGCCTCATATTTATTTGAGAACAAGGTCTGTTTTTTGAGTTGCGACTTGTTTTCAGCCTGGTGGACACAGATAGGAGGAGTCAAACTGCTGCTTTGAACACCTTCTGGCCCGGGAAAAATGTTCATGATGTGCTTATACAGTGGGTAAATGGTTGATGTATGCAGATATATATACATCTCTACAGTAGAACCTCTACTTACGATGCCTAAACATACAAATTTTCTAACATACGAAGTGAAATTTGATCAAATATTCGACTCGACACCAGAAATAAATTTCCAAGTCACTGCCTCTATCTCCACACCTCGATTTGCCAGTCTCTGAAGTAAAGTGCCAATAAAAACACCTTTTTATTGATTACTTCTTTATAGCTTTATATCTCTCTTTTGCAATGCATTTGTTTTATTGCTATATGTAATTGTCTGCAGTATTTATCAAGGAGTCATCGTAGCTTTTGGGGCTGTGGAACGAATGATATGAATTACAGCGTATTTTAATTGGAATATTTGAACTAACATATGAATATTTTAACATATGAAGTAGGTCCTGGAACAAATTGTAACAAAGAAGTAATTTGGGTCACTGTTCACTGGTCAAAATGTAAAAAGGATCTTGTCAATTCTGAGGTTTGAAAGAAAAGCTGTGGAAATTTGAAGGCTGCTTATTGCTGCCGTTTTCCTGCCATTTGCTTTTAAGGTGGAAGCCGGGAAACTGTTGCAAATCATTATCCGCTCCAGCTAACACATTAATGTAATGTAAGTACCAACAAATCTGTAATTAAATACATTATAATCTAATAAAAACCTAATCAATTTGGTTTGGTTGTTAATAGAATTGTCTTAACCTTTTAATGCTGCATGTATGTTCATAGTTACCTTTGTGAGACCTATTTATTGATTTTCTAAAGTACATATGAAAATTATATTTGCTTTTTTATTTAAAGTAATGCACCATATTGTCAAATTTTTTTTTTAACCCTTTAATACTCCTGCTTTTAAATACTTTTTAACATGTTGTCCACTAAAGCCAGTTGTTTTTATTCCATCAGTGATTTATTTCAAAATTCTTATTAGTCATGTATAATTCAAGAGAGCGTTCACATTTTGGTCAGTATCTTTCCTTTAGATTGTTGCAGTGCCGGAGCTGTTGAAACTTTAATGTTCCGGGAGCGGATTGGTGTGAATCACTGTCTCTCAAACGCAAACTCGCCTGCTGTTCTTTTATCTGTTTGTGCTGTTTGACTAAAAAAAAAGGCAAAAAGTGCACATATCTACAATAAGTTGACAAGCTGAAATATAGACCAGTCATCTTCTCAGCCATTGCGCTGCATGCATAAATATCCAGGATATTTCTTATCCTGAAAGGTCTGAGCAATGTCAAGCTTTAGGGAGTCAACTCAGCCTGAATGATCAGAGCGGTACCTCTGAGGAAACCCCTCAGATAGACTTTTGGGACTTGGATTAATATGTTGAAAACAAGCCGTTTTTAATCATGGGTGGGATAATATCCAGCAGGAAAAGCTAAACCTGGTCAAACTTTTCTGTGGCAGTCGGCACTTTAAGGTTTGGGAAAAGAAATAGACTAAACTATTTCCTGGCATTTCTTTTATTTTTATGTTAGATTTGTTCCTATTTGTGTACTAGACTGTATCTTTTGAAGCAGAGGATATTTCGCTGAGACATTTCTAGCGATTAGCTAAATCTATTTTAAATGATGACTCTGATCCTTTACAGGTCATTTCCTGATTCTTTTCTCCTGGTTGGTTCTTTTATTCCCAAAGTGTGCAGCAGAATGCTACAAAAGCAGCTCTGATCGGGCTTTTCATACACATTTACTTGACTTGAAGTTGGTGTTATTCTGTCTTGACTCAAGCATTTAATTGCATTCAATTAGATCTTTTCTTCTCATACCTGTTCTGATTTGTGGATCTGAAGAAATGTGTACAATAAATCAATACTAAAAACCATGTCAAAGTTCCAGAATCATTTCCGGTCCAGTTCAGACTGTTGATTCATTCCTGAAAATCACTGTAATCCAATCTCCTACAGTTCATACCAGCCTCTGTTTCTTCTCATCAGTGCTGAAAATCCCATTTCCTTCAGCTGTTCTTTTTTCACAGCTCTCTCACAAAGTTTGACTCATGTTCCTGCCACATTCAAACTTTTTTATTGTTCTTTTTCTATTTTCAGACACAGTCTCAGACTGCCATCAATTTGATGTCTTTGTTTGACTTTTACATTTTTATTTGTATTAGTTCAGAATCTCACACTGTTCTTTCAGAACTTCTACAGCATGATTCGACTACTGTTACTGTATGGATCAGAAAAAACAGCCCCGTCTTGGTTTTTTTCCACCGTAGAATGTTGTTCCGCAACTCCACCAGTCTGCAGTTTCCACCAGGACTTGCATTTTTTTGCTGCAGGTGCTGCTAAAAAACTGCCTGGTGAAACTGTTTGTCCGCTCCCTGGAGAGGCTTTATGGGTCCTGCACACCTGCTCCCAACAGCTCTATGTTTGCTATCTTTCTTCTCCTTCATTTTCAGCCTCATTAATGCGTCCGGGCTCAACCTAAACGTTAGCACTCCACCACCAGCACCTCACCGTCTCACAGCTCTGCTGCTGTCCTCGTTTCCCATGAAAAACGGAGCGCTGCCCCCTGGCCTACGTAGGGAAACGCATTTCTCCACAGTTTGATGGAGACATCAGTGAAGTTGTGGGAGAGCGGCTGATTTCATCGGCTTTTTACGGTTTTAATGGAACGTGCACATAAAGCATTTCTGTGCAGAAACAGCAGCAACAAAAAGGTACGGCTAGTAGGCCAGGAGTCTCCTCAGTGCCATGAAATAGACTTTTGAGGGCGTATGTTAAGGCAAACACGCTTCCACTGAATCAAACAGCGTTCCTGGTGCTTCACACATGTTGGTTCAGTTTTTGGGAATCAAATCATGACAGTGAAACGTGTTCAGGGCTGTTGATCTCAGGTCGCCTGGGAGGGACCAGAGGACGGCCATTCCAAACAGGGTGTGCTCTCCTTCCAGATGTGAGAAAAAGGGCTTGAGTTTTGGGCTCCTGAAATGATGGTGCAACAGCTCACTGCAGACTCACAACTAGCTGTAGCTTTCAAATGACCAGGAACGACACTGTGGGCTTTCTCTCATGGGAACCCGCACAATCAAAAGCAAAACTGAACATTTTAACGTGGAATCGGCTCTGTAAAAGAGCCGTGTTGAACACTGCTGATGGGTCACTTTGCTCCCCCCCCCCTGTTTACCGGAGCTGCTGCTACACAGCACTCATCCCCTTTCTGGCTGAAAACAACAACATCTGTGTGTGCACATCCCGAGGTCATCACACAGACGCGGTGTGTGTTTGAAACAGAAGGGAAGAGGAGCGGGCCGCCTTAATGTCCCGGGCCATTTCTAACACAGAGGTGAGCATGTCGTTATTCAGCTAAAAGACACACACTCCTGCTTTCCATTTCCTTTAGGCAGTCAAAGTCATGTTGCCTTTTTGCTTAACCTCTATTACATCTGTGTGCGCACACACACGTGCACACGCTCGCCGGCTCTGAGTGCGGTGTGCAAAGCGTGGGCCGTTTCTTCTGGTTACATCTCTGCAAAGATGATGGATGGAGGATATAAAACCCATGTCTGCAGGCCATTTAGACGCCAACACAGACAGAAAATCAGACAAACAGACTAATGAAGAAGAAGAAGAAGAAGAAGAAGAAGAAGAAGAAGAAGAAGAAGAAAAAGTAGAAGAAGACGAAGGAGAAGGCGGATACAGTGCACCGCTGCAAGCTTTAATTGTGTGATTTAGTTTGTGTTTTGTCATGTGCTGACCTTTATGTATCCGGAATGTTCCCCAGAGATGCGACTCAAACAGCAGCTCTCTGATGTCTGAGCAGCCCACATTAACAAAGGCAAGAACCAAAGGAAATGCATTCAGAGCCAGAGAGGAACCAAAGGAGCGCAGTTCAAAGGGCTGAATATCAAAACTGAACTGGGAGAGCTGCTGC